>JAULBZ010006353.1:0-12464 GCA_032360805.1 Neoturris breviconis
GGTCCCAGGATACATAAAATGATTTGTCGACCGAAAGGTTTGTCGACAGAGAGGTTTGTCGACATAGAGGTTTGTCGACAAAGAGATTTGTCGACAGAGAGGTTTGTCGACAGAGAGGTTTGTCGACAGAGAGGTTTGTCGACAGAGAGGTTTGTCGACAGAGACGTTTGTCGACAGAGACGTTTGTCGACAGAGACGTTTGTCGACAGAGACGTTTGTCGACAGAGACGTTTGGCGACAGAGAGATTTGTCGACAGAGAGATTTATCGATATCAAGTAGTCTTAGGATCTTTGGGAGTTCTTTTTGCAAACATGAAAAATTCTGCTGGGAGCCCAAAAATTTGATTTCCTTTCTCTTTTTTTATGATACAGTACTAAATTCATATCATCACTCAATTCTGATATTTGAAAAAAACAAGTCTTTACAATAAAGATGTAAAAAGGGTAAAGATAACTGTTATTATTTTAATAATTTTTTTCATACTTATTGCTCAAAACAGGTATGCCCAAAAAATCTCTGGGTATGGCACTGCTTCGAACAAATTCTAATTTTGTCACAGTTTTGTTTTGTTGATCAACATTTAACATATTTAAAGATTTTGTCCAAGTTGAAATTCAGAACTTTTACACGAATTTCACTTTGTCTCAAATATTTATGCGAGTGCTTGTCGTTGTAGCTACAGTGTATACTGTATTATTACCTAGAGCTAGGTAGCTTGCTAGTTTTTATTTTTGGGTGACAAACTAGGACATTTATAAAGAAAAGAAATAACTCTACAACCAACTCCGCCCTCCTCCTCTCCCTCAGAGAATACAATATCATATAACAAATAGTACCAATAAAGTCTTCACTTCAACTAATAAAAAATGAGGAAAGAGTTCCTTATGAAGTTTTAAAGCTTAGCCTAAACTCTCTGTGACTCTAATGAAATGCGTGGAACCTGCACCCAGTCATTCCACCAAATCAATAAAATACTTTGAGGATGCCAGAATATGCAGGCAATGTAATTGATTTAAGGAGTTTGGAATTAGCATACCTCTATGGGAATAGGTAGACCATAATCTGAAAGTAAGCTCGAGTGCTTTTGCTGTAACTTCATCCTCCATTTTCGATGTTATGATTTCACGAGGCGAGCCATGAACCGTAATAGCTATTGGTACGGAACGAGAACATCCGCGGCCGTAAACGAGGAAATACGCGCGTACGCAATATAAGCTTATTACACAGTCCCTACTACTACTTGTCGTAGTTAGGGACTGGAACTCAGGCTAGGATATACCGATACCCCGGTAAAACTAGGGTTAAATATTAGCCAATAATTTATACCATAAAGTTTTGAGCATCAGGAGGTTATGACAGGAAGAGACTAGGGACACATTAGTGACCTTCTTAAAAACAAGAAAATTCAACTAAATTCAACAAAAATGAAACCGATCAGAAGGAGATAATATCAACGAACGTGATTTATTCTACTACAAAATCTATCCCAGTCAGCGAAAACTTCTTCAAAGTCAGCAGTAAAGACAATTTTAATAATTTACTTTCTTTACTGCGGACGTTAAACAAGTTTTTGCTGACACTTTTGTAATGGTCACATGATCAGGACCTCCAGGTTTCAGGTCAATAATCAGGAGACAAAAAAAGTCGATTATCATTATCCCATATGAAAGAAATACAGCATGAAAAGCTACTTCAGAGCAAGTAATCACTGTGCAGGAGTGATTTTTGAACATATCTTTAGGCTTTCTAGCTTGAAGTAATGCGTAAAGATTTCTCCTCCAAAGTAATTATTTGTAGTTTCGTATAACTTTGTATTCCGACTGTGTATTGTCATATATGGAAGCACATAGTCCGAATACTATACGGGTCTGAACTCGGTAGTCTTTTACACTGTAAGAATGACTGCCTCATGTTGTAAAACGATTACTTACAAAACATAATAAAAAATAATGAAATAAAGCATGAAAACCTATCCAAAACGACGGCGGCGGATGAATGAGAAAATGCGACGATGACGTCGGTAGTATGCCATTCGACGACGTTGGTAGTATCGATAATATGCCATTCGACGACGTTGGTAATATGGATAGTATAACATTGATCGTCTTCTTCGTCGTCTTCTTCCCCATGGATCTACAAAATAAACAATAAATAAATAAATAAATAAAATCGACATTTCAAATTAAAACTTTCAATCGTCCTTTGGACATATCTCGGTTATCAGAGGTTGGTGACATCAGATTAAAAAAAGATTAACTAAAGTAGGAATTGTTAAAATAAAAGGCTATTGATTATAAACCTATCACTGCACGAAATGTGAAGTTAACTTATCCTGCATAATTTCCTGATACAATCCAGATAGCAAAACTTAAAATTTCAAGCAATGACGCTAGTTTGACATAACACAATGACATTAAATTAACGCTAGAATGACAGTTAAGCGTAAAAAGTTAAATTTTCAAATTTCAAATTATCATAAAATTTATTATACTTGGACAAAAACAATTATTATTTTCACTATTCTTCCTAACAATATCCAGAACAGATAACTATATACATGGATACGGCCCCGTATACCGTATTTATCCGCTCATCTGTGTTCTTATCGCGTTTTTCATGGTCTTATTTGGGAGGAGAAGAGGTGGTAGTGTTATCAGCGGTCCATTATGCGGGTTAGTCACAAGTCTTCTATATAGTTTTGTGCATGTGCTCAATGTTAGCCGCAAAATATACATAAAAATGGCCGAAAATGCACAAATATTTTGGGATACCAATATGGGCTTATCTATAGGGGGGGTTTCTGCGGGATCACATCTACGGCTCAATCGCTACAAGCGACATGAAATTAAGGGACTTATCTGCAGAAGGAAGAGGGTGATGCTTATATGCGGAAAAATACAGTACGTGCGTATTTGAATTGTGTATTTCGATATATATACATAGAAAGTCCGAATTAGGACAAAAACAAGTTCAAAGTCCGCAGTGAAGACGCTAGAATAACGTTTTCAACGTTGCTCTAGTGCCTATACCGCGGACACTGAAAAGGTTTTTGTCCTATGCGTGTCAATATGCGGTAATTTTACGATGTGACGATTATAGCCTATATAGTGGTCGAATTAAAGGCACTTCAGAAAGTTTCCGTGGAACGGAAACGTAACGAAAAATGCACACGCGTAGAAATAAATTACAGACATCCAATTGGTAGAAAATAATCATTATGATGAAGAAATTTTTACGCATAGTTTAACGCTTTGGAGACTGAAGCGGTGCTTAAAAAACACTCCTCCATACTGGTTATTTCCTGTTACTTTTGACCACTTGTATACGGTGAACCTATTGTTATTTTCACTCAAAGAAAAAATCGTACCATTTTTTTCTCCAAGTTTTTCGTCCAATTCAAATTCGTCTTGATCTGTCACATCACTTCCAATTTCATCTAATTCATTCTCATCTTCGTCTTCATTTTTACTCTCATCTTCCTTTTCATTTTCATTGTCTTTTTCTTCTAGCTCATCAAGACTTCATTCTTGTTCATCTTCATCATCATGTTCTTCTTTGTTTTCTGTTGGTACTAAAAGCAAACATACGCAAAATGACATTTTTAGGTATTTATTCATTAAAAAGACATTATTTTGACATTTGCTTTCTGATGGTTTAATTTTCAGATTCGAACTGATGAACTATTTCAATAAAGAACGTGTAGCTACAATACGAATTGTAAATATTCATTTCCACTTTGGAAAATATCTGTTTAAAAAAACAAAAGTAAGACATTCCGGTAATTGACCTGGTACATCATGTAGATAATAACCTTCAGAATAGAAACATTTCTTTAGATGGATTTTATTTGATGGATAGTTAAAATAAGGCGGCGATAAATATAAGATTTAAAGTACCTGCAATGAGCGCAGCAACTAGTCCAAACAGTAGCACCAAATGAAACAACTTCATCTATAACATAAAATGAAATCATACAGATGTTATTAAGAAGAAAACGGAATCAGTAAAAATGAGAATGTAAACTATTTAAAATATACATTATCCCCCCTCCCCGCCCCTAAACATATTCAATATAACAAAAGAATGATCACTAAAATATTACAAATATGGGTGCAGTCCGCAGCGTAAAAGCCTACCGAATATGACCCCTTATTTCCCCGTACTCGGACTGTGTGTTGCAATATATGGCAATACACAGTCTGAAAACGGAGAAATTCAGGATCGTATTTAGTAGACTTTCACGCTATAGTCATTACAAATGAAATATAAGAAGTTTGAACTGTCATCGGTAATCATTTGTAGTCCTTTTATACACAAGAGCTTCATTACTGTCATGGTAAACAGAACTATTAAGCCCTAATATAAATAATTACAGAAACTGATTTAGTGGTCAGTATGATAAGGAAGCACACAAACTCCTCCGTAGTATTTTCGATTATTTTCTTGATTTAGAACTACGATAGTTGTATTGTCTTATTTTGAATAATTCAAATGTCATTTTTTTGTATTTTATTTTTTTTTTATTGGTAATAGGAGCAAATTTGTCACCCCATTTTACCCAGGGTATTTGGTGAACATATCTTACACCGTGAAGAAAGGGTAAAAAATGCCCCATCCTTTAACTTTTTATCTAAATATGCTAGAAGGTCTAACTTTTCCACAATCTTAGTTTACTATTGGTACTTTCAATCCAATTTATATAAAATTAATTTCCAAAACAATCAATGTTTTGCTAACGTCAGCATTTATTTTTCAAAAACCAAGAATTTCATTATATTTCCTCTTTGACATTAAATTTGTACTAAACGCTCTTGCAGAAAATGAAAGTTATCCTCTAAAAAGCAATTTTTACATAACATATGCTGATAATTGGAGACTTACAAGCAAAAAAAGCTCATTTTGAAAAAGAATCGATCATATTATTTGCGGTCTGGACGACCAGAATTAGAGCGTGGTTTCTCCCTTTCTGCATTAAAATTTCCAAATAGCCGTTTGGAAATTATGTAGAAATATCTGTCAGTTAGGGCATTTTTGTGACCTCCTAATCTCTTAATCTTCTTAATATACAGTTTCGATGTTTTATTTTAAAGTGTCATTAAATCATGGGACGCTCCACTACTTGCAATGTTAACATCCTAATCTCTTTACAGTTTATATGTTTTAATTTGGAATGTCATTAAGTCATGATAATCTCCATGAAAACATAATTTGTAAAACTTAAAATCAATTAAATTAACATTCAAAAAGAAGTTATCTCTGTAGCAGATCAATTACAGAAAATGAGCACATTTATGACGTAGTATACCATAAGGAAGTGTAATTAGCTCATTTTCACATCCTTGTTTTTGTTTCTAATACAGATTACTTAAACAAGCATAAAATTAACATCAAGTTAACACAGCATAAAGTACAAATTTGGACTTTTTTTTGCCATGCATTTTGGAATACACTTTCCAAATATGGTGCATAAATGGGCGGGCGTACATTTGTTTAAAGTCAGCAGTAAAGACGCTACAACCATGTCTAACGACGTTGGATTAAAATGATTAATGTTTTTGTGTTTCTGTATTTTACCCCTATTCGATATGAGAGGAGGGTTGGGCACAAAATGTCCACCTGATATCTTAACTTAACTGATCAAATGGCTATTATGACTAGGCATTTTGTGACTTTTCCTATAATTTGTCTAATATCATTTTGAAGAAAATATATTTTGCTAACTAGGGATAATTTTCCTTTATTAATCAAATCCTTGACAGGTGGTAAATAGTTATTTTCAAAAAATATTTTTTCCTATTTTCATTTTTGCTTAAAAAACATTTTGGCATATACCGTAGATCTTGATTTTTTTTTTTGCACTATCTATTTTGGTTCTGTTCACGTAATCAAAATAGTAATTATGTTGAAGGGTTATTATTCTGTTGAATTAACTTTCTGGAAAGTTTCAATGCTATAGCGTGTTCTCATTAAAGGTTATTGAAGGCGGGCACAACGTCTCCTCTCATACATTCAGAGCCCCCAAAAGCCCATACTGAATAGGGTTAAGGATACGGACAGCCTAACATAAGTGTGCTAATTAAAATGCAAATTGTGAGCGAAATATATTATGTGGCTAAAAATCATTTTGCCTATGCTGAGATAATAGTCATTAGTAAACCTATTTATATTTATTTTATTTTCTTGAAATATAAGTTGTGGAAATGTGGCTGTTTTTTGAAATTTTACCATGTCTTACGCCGATGAATTATGTTCACGAAAAAAAAAAAAAATCTATTTTGGCTTACAGCATCTTAATTTGCATAAAAGTATCTAGAAAGCTATCCCACGCCATCGTTTCTAATGTAGTAGAATTCCCATGGTAACGTTTCGTTAATAATGTTTCGTTTCGTTTTCGTAAGATATGGCCTATCTACATACATAATTATTTTTAACGATATGGTCTAATCTAAGATAATTATTCAACTTTGAAGTTATGCGAATTTATTTTGAAAACAACATAATAGATGTTTACTGATTTACCAACTTCTTGTTAAAGGAAATGAAATATGTGGCTGGGGGATGTTGATGACGACTATTCAATGAGCTCAGATCACATGATCGAATCAAATGTTTACAAAAACCTTTTGACTGCTCGTTTCTTATTGGTACAACCTCGGAATTCATATATGTGTTTACTTAAATGATGGCGCAAGAGTTAAAATAAATAAGAAGCTCTAGAAAATTCAAACATTGGAAACCTTCGACACAGCTAACTTGGCTAGGGATAACTTTCATTTTGACTCTCTTGAATATTTTACTCAGTTAACCTTACACATCGGCTAGAAATTTGGCAAGATTGACAGGTAAAATTATTTTAACAAAATTTGTCTCGGGAGATATTGTTCGTTTAATGTCACGTTCCCTTTATAAAGTTATTGAAAGTAGATCATCCTGGGATTAAATCATAATTATTTTGAATTTTAAAAAGATTACTTTGAATTAATATTTTTTGATAACGTCTCTCAATTCAACAGCTAGTGGGTGCAATTATGAACGACACACAAGTTTTGTTATGGAAAACTGCAGCATTTTTGGCCCACATTAAAACAAGGCAGAAGTTTCAATTGATCTATAAAAACCTTTATAGACTTTAGAACCGATGATAACAGCCCGATTTTTGAAATTGATCCAAGCAATTATTCTATTCTGGGAAAGAGTAGTATAATCGCATTTAAAATTGATTCAAAAAATTAAAGTTCGATTTGCTTAATATTTTGATATAATTAAAAATTGAAAAGAATTACACTGTCAAGGAGTAACTTTTGGAAAAAAGGTGTTGTACACCACGAACTAGAGAAAATGTAAAAAGAAAAAAACAGGGAAAAAAAGGTGTCGTACACCGAAATAAGATGCAATTTTGAAAATATGTGTTGTACACCACTGAACAAGTAATTGCAAAACAGGTGTCGTACACCACTGATGAAATAATTTAAGAACGAAGTATTCTTTTAAAACAAGTGTCGGACCCCACTAGTGAAAGCATAAGTAATTTTGAAAATAGGTGTCGTACACCACTGATGAAGTAATTTAAGAACGAAGTATTCTTTTAAAACAACTGTCGGACCCCACTAGTGAAACAATGAGTAATTTTGAAAATGAGCGTGGTACACCACTGGAGAAGTAACTTAAGAACGAAGTATTCTTTTAAAACAACTGTCGGACCCCACTAATAAAATAATGAGTAATTTGAAAAAAAGGTGTTGTACACCCACAATTAAGTTGAAAAGAGGCGCCATACACCACTTGCATACCATGATTAAGAAATTTTAAAATAGGTGTTGTACTCCGCTGTTCATGCCTAATCTGCATTGCGGATAGGAAACCACACAAAGAAAACACATTATTTCTCGATAATGTTTGGTAATGTTTGATACAGCAAGGAGACACACGTGTTACAATGTTAACAATCTATAAATAAGAACTTATCTCTCTCTCTCTTGGCAATGTACCTGGTTGATGAACCAAAAGAAAAACCACGATAAATTCAGATACTTATAACTTCTGGACTAAAGACTTTCAGTTTTCCAGCCAAAAGGAGTGCTACATTTAGTAGGTTTTTTCTGATGTTTTTTTTATGTTACGCTACGTCGTAACTTTTATAATATACTTTCCAATGTGATAAGGCTCTTCGAACTCTATGTCAGTAATTCATCGTGTTCATCGTGTTCTTGTGCAGAAACCATCTTCGTTGCCGAGTGTATATCATAAAAGATTTATTCTCATAATGTATATGAGAAATTACATTTTGTTACGCTATGTCTTAACTTTTATAATATAACTTTCCAATATGATAAGGCTCTTCTTCAAACTCAGCGTCAGTGATTTATCGTGTTCATGTGTAGAAACCATCTTTGTTGCCAAATGTGTACCATAAAATATTTATTCTCATAATGTATATGAGAGATTAAGTGTAACGACTTTTGTCGACTCTTATACTGCCAAACGTCATCTTGAAGGAAACTGAAAAACTTAATAAGCAAGCTAATGTAAAAAAATTAGTCGAGTAAGTGTCTTTCTTATTATTAATATTCTTATTATAAAAGTGATACCGGCATGCATTGTTCGGTACGAAAGGGCCGATCAAATGCAAAATATTGATGACTCAGTGCTCTTTATGTAACCATGACTACAATGATTAATGCATCTACCATACTTAAGTCAAGGAATAAATATGTGGTCAAATAAACACATACCCAAAATGTCTGTCTGTTATATTCGTTTTATAATCGTTTGATTCAACCATATTATTTACTCAAGGTTTACAAAAAGCTAGTCCCCAACGCCTTTTGTCATACAGACCTTCATAAGGGTTAAGAAAAATTTATAAAGGATTGGGATGATCTTGCGATGAAAAAACGTTCATAGGCAGGACAAATATATACCATATGCTCTACCTCCTGGAAATTATTCTAACACCTTTAATTCAAAAATGAATCCTTATAAAAGCAGGGGTTTCACATTATTATAGGTGAATTTTTCCAAATCCTGAGCAAAACATTCAAACCATCAATGTTTAAAACATAGCAGGTACAAAGAATCATGGATAAGTATCTACATGAAGAGTTCAATATATCTCAAGAAGAAATATCGCAGTACAGCAAAAACTAGATCGACGTTGTTTTAGCGTCTTTACTGCTGACTTTGAACAAGTTTTTGACCAACTGGGATTGTTTCTGACATCACGTAATGTCTCATCAACGTCTAAAACACAGTTGTTTTGACGTTGCGACTTCAAAACAACGTCCTTTCGAAATGGATTTATTAAAATGAGAAAGGAGTTTTAAGGTGGATCTGTACTAGACGAATTCGTTTGCGCCATTGCAGGTGGCAGGGGACGTCCCTTTCAACCAAAGTAATGGCTTTATTTAGAATTCGTGCAAACAAATTCTCCCAGTAGAAATCCACTTTAGCGCTCATTATTTTGGATGTGTAAACCATTATTCAATATGAAATCGAGGCTAAATCAATATTTGCTATATTACGTAATCTTGGATTTCAAAGAGAATATCGAATGTGCGATTCTAGAACATTTCAGTTCTTTTTTAAAATTATATGTCTTAATCGCAATACAGTTTTCCAGGAAATTAAGAAAATGGCTCTAATAAAGGTTGCTTTCACTGCAAAAGATTCTGAACGAAAGATAAAACTAGAAGCCAAATTGAAAAATCACGCCAACCTGTTGAAACATAACGCTAATATAAATGCATATAGTACAAACAAAGAAAGTTTTGCACAAAAATATTGTATAATAAGCGTCCACACTATGTTTCAACTTTTCAATGAACACCAAATATACAAAGTACAAATGTTTCCTTGTATTGCTAGACAAGTCGGTTATTTTAAAAATGTTTTTGAGATAACCAACAGCAGCTATGTAAAGCTATGCTCTACATAACAGCAGTAGATCCTTTCATGCGGGGTCATCATGATGAAGGTTTTCATTTTATTAAGAGTAAAAAAGTCATTATTTTTAAAAGCACAGTCCCTACTGTATATGTATATATATGAAGGGATTAGTACTGTAAGGGTGTTTATGAAAACAAAAACGTGTTCATATGGAAAGCAAGACACGCTGTCTAACTGAGATCTTAGTTTGATTTGGTAAGGAGAATGTCAATTTTCTATATGAACAAAATTCAACCAAGCCAGCCGGCATAACCGGGCCAGCTCACCTTACTGTATATACATATAGCTATTCAAATGAAAATTTTATCATAAACAAAATGTCATCTTGGAAATTGCAGTTAAAAATCACATAGATCATAAAAAATACAACTAAAAAATACTACTATTTATTGCATAGGTGGATTGTAATTGTATCATAAGAATACGAGCTGAAAAATTCTCAGTTAGGCGAGCCAGCCTAGTTCAGTTCAGCTCAACTCTATCGACAGGCCCTAAGAACCGCATATTTTTCCAACATGTAGTGCTTATTTCAACAAAATATTACCAGGTGCATGATGCTTATGTAACCGGTTCTGGCATGGTAGGTATAACTCTTGAAAGCTTGTAAACATATAAACTCAGATATTCAGTAAAGTCAGCTTTTGGATCAAAGTCGATGAATGTCTCAATAAATCTCTTGATAAATTATCTCAATAAATGTCTCTATCTTGATAAATTATCTCGATAAATTTCTCGATAAATGTCTTGATGAGTGTCTCAATAATTGCCTCGATAAATATCTCAAAAAATATTGCAATAAACATCTCGATGATTGTCTCTATAAACATTTCAATAAATGTCTTGATAAAATCTCATTTAACATCTTGGTAAATCTCTTGATACCTTATCGGCCCAAAATCCACAGTTTCTTCCTGAAAACACAGTGAAATTGGCCAACTGCAAAAGTTTATTCCCACAAAATGTCCAAATTATTGCAAACTGCAAATGTTTATTCCGAAAAACAAAAACAAAAACACAATTTTAAAACATAACAGGCCTAGTTTTCTAATGCAGAATTCGTGCCTACTTTTACAAATTAATCTTGCCATGTATATATTCATTTTCTATTAAAATATATAAGCTACTGTACTCGGCCTAATTTAGTCTAAAACAATGACTAGTTCAGTCTTTACTCTTTTTTTGTTATCTCGCAAAACCCTAATATCACGGTTGTCGCTGTTGTTCGAATCTTTCTTTTATTTTTTGATAGGGAGATGATCTGTATATATTGGTAAAATAATTGAACAAAAAACATCAGAATCTCTGTTAAAATGTTGAGTTTTTAATTTTCCCCGTCAAAGATTTGTTTGATACAGTAGTATATGCCGTTTTAGGCGGGAAAGTAATACAATTTTAGGTTATTGAAGAAAGTTTTCGTCAATGAAATTTTCCCCGATATGGTAACCGCAAATGTTTTTCCCCGAGAAATGACCTAACCTTTGCGAAACTTACACGGTGCATCCAACTTCAAAAGTTAATGTAGCAGTGTTTTTCTTACCGCGAAAGTTTCTTACCTACTTAAAGTAAGTATATATACATAGGGACTCTCACGTTTTTTCCGTATTTATATACATACATGTTTCACTTGTGGCATACTATTTCATTAAAATTAGAAAATATGACTCATAATTTATACACAAAATTGTAGCTACCTTGCAAGAAGAAATTTTGTTAGGGATTTTCATTACTGTACGAAAAACAGTACATATACATTTATCTTTTTAAAAAACGAAATGTATATCAAAACATGTTTTATTAACATAAATATACACTACTGATTTTTTTTTTAATTTCGTCAAACCAAGAAAAAATCGCTCATTTGCATTCCGCAAAATGTGCTTTTTTAGAGGTGCGGTTTGCATTATTTAATTCTGTATAGCTACATGTACATATAGCTAGCAAGCTATATTTTTCATCTGCAAACGGTAGATAGGCACACACACACAAACAACCAAGGAAATAAAACATAAACATTATCACCCATGTTAAATCATTAGTTTATGACATGATCCACAACTATCATTTCATTATTTTACTGGACAAACCCAAACAAGGGCCTTCCCCAAATAAAAATTATTGTCATGAGAGCAGGAAAGCATTCGAGCATTCAGGATATAAGAAAAATATGCAAAAAAAAGCCTAATTATTTTCTAAAAATAGCATTAGCCACCTAGCTTTTAGCTTTTAGCTAGCTACATATATCTTTTTCCCCTATTTATCTCAAAATATACATATCGGGGAATACGGGCGGATTAATACCAAACTTTCCCTTCAATACTGTATTCCAAAACTTGAAAATAGAAAAAATTCGGAAATAAGGCGCCAGAAAAACAGCACTCTGTTATTTATTTGCGTGACTGATCTTATGAAGTTTTCACGAAAAAGGCTCTCTTTGCAAGCAGTGAAGTTTTCTCAGTCGCAAAAGGCTATCTTCGCAAGCAGTGAGTCGTTCATGTAACACTCATAAAGGCAGGTTGAG
>JAULBZ010006354.1:0-12463 GCA_032360805.1 Neoturris breviconis
AAAAAGAGTAATAATGAGAATTGAAAACACTATCTTTTTATCACAGTATGTTTAAACTAGGAGGATGGGTTTAAAGTATTCTTTTTAAACGACTTAATTGGTTTTCATCATCAAAAATCTCAAAAATGTTTTTATTCTCTCCGTCTTTTTTTTCCCATTCAACGTATATGTCATATGCGGAATTTATTTTTGCGATTATGGCCAAATTTGTAAAAATAATCTCGCAAAAACTTTTACGAAGTTTTTTTTTCGTTCATAATACTGCGTGGTTAACTGCATGCAGAAAAAAAAACAAAAGTTTCTGTTTGTTTACATTATTTGCGCGTTCCTTTAGTATATATTCGGTCTGCTTTATATTGCAACCATGTTATATAAAATGTGTGACTGGCTTTTGTTTTATATTCCCGCCAGGAAACAATTGTTGGCTTTTGTCTTCAGAACTCGGTAAAACCTTTTCTGAAATTTTCCTGTAAGTGGACTATTTCCACCAATACTCCGGAAAGTCCCACTTGTTGAGTGATTCGGATAACTGGGACTTTCAATAAATGGGGTTGATATTCGTTCCCCCTTAAGGGTCCAACTTATCGGGAGTAAACTGTAATCAAAGGTACGGTATACAAAGTAGCCCACCAAACTGAGCGAACGTTAAACCAGCATATAAATATGGATTGCATGAACTTACTCGTATTGAAATTGGAGTAGTACTCATTTTTGCTCAGCTTTGAACTCGCGCAATTTGATTTCGTGCTTCCAAAATTTAGAGTTATTCGCTCAGCTTTAAATTCGCCAATTTACAGGCTCTTTCCTGGTCAAAAACACCCACAATTAAACGGTACTTAATTAAATACGACCTTGTGTAATACGCTCTGAAACGTCTAAAACGCTCTTTTGTCGGGAACTGTTGGTTCAAATCTCTTTTTACTTTGTTTATATTCTAAGTACCTGGCAAATTTGTCCCAAAAAATTATTAATAGTTTCTTAAATGGGTTTACAGGCATTTCCGGTTTCTTAAGCAAAAAAATTCGAAAGCTATTCGCGCGGATTAATTTTCGCTCGGTTAGAATTTTGCGCACCATACGACTGCGCAAAATCTAATTCTACGCAAAATTCAATACAAGTAAGGTACACACATACAGTGATAGTAATAGCACATCCAAACTTTGTTTTGTAGACTAAAAAAACGCTAATCTACAAAAAAATAGATTTACGGATACAAATTTCCCACTTTTTAAATAAGAATTTTGTGTTTTTATACCTCATCCGCCAAAATTAATTCTGAAAATTCTAAGTGTACAAGAACATCCGCAAAAATTAATTCCGCAAAATTAATCGTTTTTGAAGGCTACAGTAGAAAAGATTTATTCTGCAAAAAATCTGAAAACCGAACCTAATTATATAGATGCATTGACGGATCTATCTCAAGAAAAAGAAATGTATTTCAAACACAAGTAAAAATTTATTAGAAAAATAGTACGAATAAGGTACATTCAAATTCATTTAAAAAACTATATCTGTTCTACAAAGACGACCCCAAATGTTTCAGATAATAGAAATGATCATTCACATATTATCAAGCCGAAATATAACTGTCAGACACCACCTATGGAACTTTTGAAGCTGAAAACTATACTAAAAAACCCTCATAAACAGGTGATGTCCGACAGTTATTATTCAGGCTTGATTCTTTTGTATTATTGATATCCATTGAAATCTCTTAACGGCCACCATCCCAAATGGGAAAAAACTTGTTCAAAGTCTGCAGTAAAGACGCTAGAGCTACTATACTGATTTTGTCCACTAGGATTGGGACCGACATCACTATTTGTCTCTTGTTGGAAGGTGTCTATCTACAAGCAATCACATAAATATTTGACACAAGGTAAAATTCAAACAAAAATTCCGAATTTCCAATTAGATAAAAAGCTATAAATTTTCGGTAGCAAACCTAAAGACGCAAAAAATCGAATATGTTCGAAGAGCCTGGGTACTAGGCTGCTAGGAACAACAGAATTTGTCGAGTTTGCAAAAAGACCCAAGATCTTTAAGCCCTAAGTCTACTCGGAAAAACCTCCGAGGTAAACCTCAAGGGACGTCTAGTGGTCATTTTCCGTATTTACGTTTTACTTGTGGCTTGTATTGCTTGTTGAAATTCGTAAAATGTCTCATAATTTATGCGATCGGTAAAGACGCTAGAACTACTACTGATTTTGAACAAGTTTTTTTGTCCACTGGTATTGGGACCGACATCACTATTTGTCTCTTGTTGAGAGGTGTCTATCTAGCTTGTTCTACCAACTTCCTCGGTTCCACAAACTCAACGTCTGGCGGAAAACGATAGGCACTTTTTCCTTGCCTTGGGGAGAGTCTGCGGAACAGGCTAGTGTCCGTCTAGTAGAAATCAACCTTTAAAGTTTGAATGTGAAAAAACGGCCTTTAGAGGTATCCATATGATAGAGATACGCTGTTAGGAGGCTTCACTGTAATTGTAATATTATTTAGCAAACGGAACGGATGATGCATAATACAATGCATAATACAATAAGCCAAAATTGGACCAGAGAAGACTATCTGTCATTGATTTGTCTCTTCGGTATTGCAAGTTCATTTTGACTCTACCCGGGAACGAGGTTGACTTTTAGACCAGGTGAAAGTACAATCAACACAGAGATATTTGAGACTATGTAAAATTTGTGTAAAAATTCGGAGTTTCATTTCAACTTTGACAAAAAGCCTTAAATTGATTAGCAAGACGAACGACATAGAAATTTGAATTTTGTCTAAGAGCCTGGGCACTAGGCTGCTGGAAACAACGGATCTGTCAAGTTTGTAAAAGACCTAAAATCCTAAGCCCTACTTGATAAATCTATGAGATAAATTTCTTGGGTATTTCTATTTTCAACCTTAGTCAAGTTACATGAAATGTCAAAAGAAAGATTTCTAATAATTTTGCATACATGACTAACCCGTTTTGTCTGAAATTTTGAAAATCGGATTTTTGGGTTGAAATAGGGTTAAGGTGATAAATTTTTTTGTGAAGTAACAAAATCGCAACAACAAAAAAAATCCATACAAAAATTAAGATTTTATTTACGCTTTTTTTCGAAGAAAGGTGTTGTTTTGTTACAGAAAGTCTTATTTTCTCCTTCAAAATTTATAAGTTTGAATCTCAAAGATGCGCTTATCCGCAAAAATAAATTCATGCACTTTTGCGGAGAATCTAGTATTCGCAAAAACAAATCCATGCAAAATGCGATTAAAATTGCCTTCACAAAATAACCACGCAAATTTTAAGGTACATCTATATATTCATGAAATATATCCATGCAGTTGAAGTTAAAAATCAAGAACAAAAGGCCAGGAAGATTTAAAGTTGCCAAAAAGAAAATCAAAGAGCCAGGCATAGCCTACAAATTTGAACTTGCTATAAAAGAAAAGTTAACTTCTGCTGAAGGGTATACTTATGTTGTTCGAGATTATCAATTGTAATTCAAATTAAGTGAAAATGCTAACTTTGAAGGTGAAACTCAAAATTTATGTTTTCTGAACTCTTAGTCAAATTCTTATAGAAGAATCACAGGCTTTAAACCTATACTTTCTAATGACATTTGACTGACACAGAATGCTATATCCAAATTACATCTTTTCGATGCAACAAAAGAAGATTATTTTTACCTACGTCACAAATTTATCGATTCTAAAGTATTAATGGTCTTCAATTCATCTTTTGCAAGGAAGGGTATTGAGTCAATGATCTTGCAACTGATTGGATTCTTCGTATAGAACAAGTACGAGTACGTTGACTTTGCATTGTAACCTGTGGGCAAAAACTTGTTCAAAGTTCGCAGTTCTAGCGACTTTAATGCGGACGTTGAAAAATTTTTTGCCTACTATCTAGATACGAAGGACGTTTCTTAAAAATAAATAAATAATAATAATAATAAATAATTTTTTGAAAAAATTGTTTGAAAAAATAATTTAGAAAATGTTCTCTTATATAAAAACGTTCTTGCACAAATGTTCAATGTACTTCAGCATTAGACATATTGTTGTTAGCTGATGGAACGTCTGCTTCTACGCACATACCAATCAACTTATCAACTTTCGCTGTTTTCAATCTTGGTAACTGCATCATTGAATGTTGTTGCATTATTCGATTTGATCTATTACCTGAACTTAAAAATGATCTTGCTTTAGGTGGATTTGAGAGATGACTTTTAATCGGCATGAACAATGCAGGTAAACAAACGTCAGCTGAATATACACTCTCCTTACCTTCTTTGTGTAACTTTCGTTCAGCATTTAACTTTTTAGTAATCTCTTTATCGGTATCAGAATTAATTTTATGTTTTAATTCCTTATGATATTTTTCACTTGCTTCTTGGAACATATCTAGACGAGTATAAAAATCTCGCGGAAGATTTTTACCCCATTTCTTTGAAGAAACTGATCTAATAATGCCATTCTCTCGCAGACTGCTTGGTGGTATGTTTATCGCACTCTGCACCGGTCCATGATAATCTAGAGGGCTTGACTCAGGACTAAATTCAATGTCCCATTTAAAGATAGGAGATGTAGCCATATTCACTAAATCATTCGAGTCAATGTCATGTGTTTTTAAAACATCATCTAACTTTTCTTCGTATTCAGTTTTTAAATCAATTAATTCTTCTGTTAATTGATGACGTAGCATACTAACGTCATCCTCTGTATAAACTGGTTTTTCATCAGTTTCAACACCAGCACTTTTACACCTTTTAAGATATGAGTTCCTTTTAGCTGATAATATGTCATCAACAATATCATTCAATGAAATCGTCTCTGTATATTTATCTTGAAAACTGTATTTTTTTTCACGTGTTAAAAAGCATTTAATGAATATCTGTCCACAGGGTTGGTTAAATTTCATTTTACCTTTCTCTACTGTTGCAAGTAATGTCAATTCATTGATCGATACTGAAGAATTATCTTTTTTCTCGTTTATATTTGAATGATTTTTTTCATCATTATCGTCATTATTACTGCCTTCATCATCAACAATAGTTAAATCCTTCACTACAGCTGATGAGAAAGCAATCATGCCTTTTGTAAGACCCGGATGAACTGCTATTCTAAGTTTACTCTCCTGAAACGTATCACAATTGAATATATCAGAACCATTATAGTAATCAATATCAAAACAAAATTCTTGCAATTCTTTAACATCTGTAAGATCAGCAGCTTGGAAATCTGTGGTAGATAGTTCTAATGATGGATCTATATCTTGTGGGTTTATGGTGAAAACTTCACCCTTTTGTAAATGATCATTAAATGCAACAACAACACATAGCTCTTTTTCATTAAAACATCTTGGTTTATATACATGCATGAATAATTTATAATAATATTCATCTTGTATTGTTGTAGCCGTTGCTTTATCGACCATTTCCACATTCACTTCTTCTCTGACTGTTTCAAAGCTACCTAGAAAAGACCTATTCATATCAGATATACTGCTCCTCTTTATGTCTAAATGTTTTATATCACCAACATCATCTAGTTCTTCAACTTTCTCTTGATCTTCAGAAGATACAACTTCAATTTCCACTTGTGTATCATATTCTTCATTCCTAGATACCCAATTAATGATGCTGTTACTTTCTATTCTTGACACAAGTTTCAACTCTTCCTCAGTTTCACTATGATCGGAAAATAAATCATCATTGCTCAGACTGTCATCAATCGAAATATGTGATTCAATATCAAGCTCATCTTCTGCATTAAATTCTGTCGCTAGATCATCCATAATATTCGTATTCTTGTTATAGTATTCTTGTTTCTTCGATTCGCCAACTCTTTGGTCAATATCAGAATTTAAATTCTTAAATAAATATGCAGCACTCTCACCAGCTGACATTTTTTTATTATATTCATCAACAATATGTCTCCATCCAAGGCTAGAATGTTTAGAACTGTTTAATTTTAAAAACATTTTCTCCCAGTTCATAACGATTCTTTGTTTTTCTAACTGTTGATTTCTACCATTCAACAATTCGAGTTTATTCACTGCAATATCTAACTTTCTTTGTTTGCTGTTATACTGTTGATGTAATTTCTTGAGAGATTGACTTCTTTGTTCCCAAGACACTGAGTAAATTCGTGTTAGCCGAACAATTTCATCAACTTGCGTATTAGCATCATTTATACTTCTTTGGAGTTTTGAAGACATTAAGGCAAATCTAAGCAGTAATGGTGTTGGTAGATTGTATTTACTTAGCTCCAGATTAAAAGCAAGAAATTCCTGGATAACCGAATTTGTTAACAATATGTTCGATTCCACATTATCACATAATATATTGAACTGATCCCCATAACCTTCAGAGTTTGTTTCCATTTTAAATCTATAAATATGAATTTAAAAGAATAAGAACAATTCATACATGTTCAATCTAAATGCAATGTAGAACAAAATCTTTCCATAGTCTATTAGCATTTAATAAAAATAAATACTTATAAAAAATAAACAGTAGACATAACCAACAATACAAGAGAAGAGTATAATGTCCCATTATCTTCCATTATTGAACTACAGGAGTTCTTTCTTATTGTTTTTGTTACCATAATGATATAAATAATATTAATATATGCAACTTCTCAACAAGTTAGAGAACAAAATAAATGTTCTCTAACAAGTATTAAGCTAAAGGCAGGGGTTGTTTGAAATAAATTTCCTGTCTCCTTCTTTCTGTCCTCAATGAATTCTTGCATGGTGTGAAGTTTGGCTTATATACCAAGTGCTCAGTATTCCATACGTTGAGAATAGAAACAAGAAAAATACTACTTTTACACCGTACAGTCAATATGCATAATGACCATTAGAGCTTTAGCCTGTTACTGTTCCCATGACTATGATTTTCCATTTATTTTCATGAAGCATGTTTTTTATGTTACATAAATAACATAGGAGTTACAGATATGCCTGTTCTTTTGGTAGACTTCTTTTTATAGACTTCCTCCATCAGATTTTTGCTCGGTGCATGTTGCCTGTTCAAACACAGATCATATTATCTCAGAACAACAGTTGTGCACTAGATTACTTGAATTTATAAATTCAAATTCGATAAATCGGTACTTTATTGACTGTTTGGCCTTCAGATTTGTACTGTTGTGTCTTGCTGTAGAATGCATAAATGAATGAAAGCCTTGGAAGTTAATGTTTCAGTTATAACTTTACATTTTGATTTGGATTAAGGAAGAATAAAAATAATGTTATTGAAAACATGCTTTAAAAAGCTTTTTTTCCATCACTTTCTGACTCATGCGGTCCCATAGAAACACCTGTTTATTTTTTCGAAATGAAAATTTACAATGTTTTAATCTTTAATTTAAAACACTGCATCTCTTTATTAAAATAAAGTAAGCTTGAATAATGGCAAAAATCTCCACTGCAAATGATATTTGTATAGAATTCTTTAGAAAAGATACTATCGCCCATCACCCTGAGTGGAGGCACCACAATAGCTTCCTTGTAATTCTGAAAAATATGCAATATGGAAACCATTCATTCATTGTAGAGTGACGTGTCTCTACTGTATAGGTCAATGACTCTAGGGGTCACCTTTACCATGGCAGCATCCACAATGGGGTGACGTATATAAGGAGGCTGATGATTCCCGGACATTCATGAAGGTGCCTGAGGTGGTGTCCGGGGATCGAAAAAAACTATTGACTTACCCGGACTTACTACGGGGTGTCCGAGAAGAGAGGGGAATTTCCAACTCCAAGAAGTCATTCAATCACCCTCGGACATATCCGGGGTTGGTAAATGTGCAGGAGTCTGCACCCTCTCCTCATCAGGGGCAACACATTTTTCTATTCTCCGATTTGGTAAATGTCTGTTACCGTTGGAATCGCCACTGAATAACCAATATTGGGCTAATATACTTGATGTAACATTCCATACAACTCTACAGAGCTCTGGGTGAACACGTAGATTGAGAAACTGGGAGAAAACATTGAAATATAAAGATTTTTAGCATACAGAAGGTCAACAAACTATACAACTCCCCTTGAAATGGATAAGGTTTGCCCTGATACTTCTTCAGTAAAAATATTTTGGGTCAATCTGTTCTCTAAACTCAGAAAAACAATCAAACATTTCCCCATCCACACTCTTACCAGGATATCCAAATGAACCATTGCAAATTTTGTCCATTTACCATGTGTATGACATATATCCGTAGCCTTTCAAAATTTCTATGAAGGATATCCGTGACCCCTTCCCCTTCCCCTTAGGTCAGCCGGGATATCCATGGCTTTTACCCAATTTAAACAAACAAACCATCTCTCCGTAATGTGTTGATTCAATTGAATCGTTTTCTGTAGTTTTATGAATTTCCGAATAAACATTTCTTACAACTCATGATATCCAGAAAGAATTTCATTCCATGGATGAGGATATCCGTAACTTAAATGGCGAAAAAGCAGCATATCTGAAATGCAGGACCATAAAATAACGGGATATCCGAAACACAAACTCTTAAAAAAACGAAAATTTGAAACAATTATCTTCTAAAATACCATTTCATGCAGAGAATATAGCGTACAGTAGCTTATATAGATCTAGGGGTCGCCTTTTTTGGAACATTTCAGTGACATAGGTGAGTTTATATTTTCGATAGGGAATTCACTACAGTCTTATAGTGTTGTTCTAAAAAGGACGACGTTTCTACTTAAGCTGTTGTTCCATGTTTTTATTTACGGTGGAATTTCAGATATGTTAATGTCTTCTTATCCGATGCATCTTTGAATGTTAACTGGCTACACTGTCACTGGACTGGAAGCTAGAGACTTGATTTGATAAAGATCCACGCACTTGGGGAGATCAGAGAGTGTGTTTCTTAATCAGTCGCTCAGTCGCTCAGTCGCCAACATTTGTTTTGGTTTGGTTTTCTTTATTTAAATTCGGTAATAATTTTAAATTCGGTAACATATCCGATTGCATGCTACCTGATCCAACACCAGCCTACATTACTGAGACACTGTACGATAATAAAATAAGTCTTGTAAATTGAAGAACCCACTTTCGCCCTGAAAGAACCGAGCGAGCGAGCGGAGCGATGCAATGCAGAATGCAACGTTGTGTTGTTGTTGGTACTCGTCTGCCATCTTGCTCACAACTCACGTTGCCGTTGACATCAATTCCGAGAAATTTAGTGATTGTTACCGTTAGGGCGTTACATAACTCTCATATCTTAAAGAAAGTACGGAGAAAGAAGATAGATAAATTATTTAGCTGAATAGCTTTAATTTTAGTTAAAATAATATAAAAATCACAACAATTTAAAACGTAATTATTTTCAGAAATTCTTGATGAAAATTTCAATAGCTATTCCATTGCAACCCCCTGTTGTAAAATGTATCACAATGCCGTCAGCCGAGAGAGATGGCGGCAAATAATAAAAACATTCCAACATTTTTCGGTGCTCATTATTTTCAATTTTGCCCCCTTCTTTTCTTGTTTGTTTATATCCTACTTCTTCCACCTCGGAGACAAGGGATTAATATTATTAACGTATTCCATATTATCAAAGAGTGTAAAGGTGGAGATCGCGACAGTAAAAAGTCCTCTCCCCCCAGTCTTTCTTATATAATTATAATGTCCCACCAAAACGTTTTACAAGCAAAAATAAGAAGAAGTCACCAAATTCTTACCTGAGAACCGATCCTTATTCTCCACGCGGGGACGCTAAAGCTCTGAAGCCCCTGCTGCGTTTTTCGCGCCGTGTCTTCAGAGCTTCAGCGTACCGGCTGCCGAAAACTAACTTCTGAATATCAGGTAACCAAATTCCAGGTCAATCGAACTAATACAAAAAGAATTATTGCATAAAATGTCACAGTGGGAGTCTTATAGAGTTTGCGGTGTTTTCCTGGTGCAAAATGTTCAGAAAACACCACAAACTCTATACGTCCTCACCAGCTTACTTAAATTAATTATCACTTACAAACAAATTACAATGCAATGATATGTAGTACACCCAGACTTTCTTCTGTTCGTGGGAACAAAGTTCAAATCCTTTTACATTGAAGGTACCTAATTTCATCGATATGCGCATGCTGATACTCCGATATATTGTCAGTATCTTATGTTATCAATGTAGTATCTTTGGCGAACAAGGTTAATTTGAATGAAATTTTTAATTTAAGCACAGTTGTTCTTAAATAATCAATGATGTAGTTCCCAGGCTTTTTTACAGACAAACATACAAACATATTTCAAAACTCTGTATTTGCAATATTTATGGCATTTTATGTAAAACATGTATAGCATATAAGTAAGTAAGTCGGCCGACCGCAGTCGGAGGCAACCCGAAGGCTCCTCTTTCATTAGCTTCTACCACGAGGGTAGGGGAGGGCGCCACTCCATTCCCAGATCAAGTTGACCTATACAGGTATAGCATATACAGTATAAATATATAAAAGACAATTGCATCACGTAGTAACTTATAAGTATTAACAAACCAGCGCTGACCAACCATTAACGTTTATTGCTTATGAGGAACGAAACAGTAATTATATTAAGCATTAGAGACTACCCTGGTGAAAATCTTAACAGAATCTCAGGGTACAACAAATCTTTGTACGTGCGTGCGTACTCACTACTGAGGGTATCGTACAAAAACATTTTCTTCTGTGTACAATATTGTACAAGAAACGGTCATACTGGCTGTACGCAAGTATCAATAATCCTGTTAATATCCTACACAGAATTGTTGCTATCGTACATAAATTGTCATTAGAAGAAGCACGTAACATCACAGCATGTTCGCCATAGTTATGCTATCTTTGTTGATAAAAATAATTCCGACGCATACTCGATGCATATTCGACGCATACTCGATTTCCAAGTTTTTTTAACAAACGAAACGGGACTTATATAAGATTAACTATCAATTTTCAAGTCATTTTAACGAACAAAATGGGACGTCTAAAATTGTGTACGTTTAGAATAGACCAGAAAAATGTTGAAAATTTAACGCACCTTGAATAAGAACTTTGTGTACGTTATTGTACTGGGCTATAAAATGATTTTTTGCACCCTGAATCTTACAAGATCTTATAAATTAGGATTTTTTTTTTATTAAGAAATTCTAAATTTTTAAATGAATTTAAAAAATTTAAGATCCTATAAGGTCTTGTTAAGATCCTAAATCTTAAGATTTTCAGGATCTTATAAGATCTTACAGGTTTTCACCAGGGTACTTATCTTACAGGTTTTTGGCCTACCAAACAAAGTTTGGAAAAGCAATTGCTATCACTTTGCGGCAGTGGCGTCGTCCCGCTTTTCTTAGACCATGTTCCCGAAGGGCTAGCATTTTGAAATAAGTACCAGCATTCTAAAAGGGCTGGCCAAAATCTTTTCGATTTCCTCTGCTCGGTCTCAAAAAATGTCCAAATCGAGTTTTCGGGCCAATGGACAGAAAATATGTGGTACCATCCCTAAATTTAGTTAAGGCATTCCGGGCAATATTACGAGACCACTGGCAAAAATATTTTTCAATTTCGTCAACAAAAAAGGAATTTTTTTTTTGGAGACTTACATTCATGATTTTCTCGTGATTTTTGTTGACTTAGAAATATTTTGAATTCAGTTTGCAAGGATTTGACCAGAGTCACATTTGGACTTTTAAATTTTTGAAAATTAACTTTGCTATGAGACATTTCAAGAATTGAAGTTTTGATAATGTGTATTCGCTTTAGGGCCATTTAATTGCCATCATGAGTATAGCTGTTTATAACTTTATTAATGACTCTCAATTCAAACTAGTAATATAATGATAATTCAACAAAGGAAGGCTTGTTAATAAAAGAATAAATTGTTTTAATGAATATGTAATCTTCTATTTCATTATTCTTTATTTCTATTTAATTTTAATAACAGATGATGACTGCCACCTATACAAGATTTTATTACTGCTGATAGATGCCATGTTTCTATATATACATATCTTTAATGGTCTTACTGAACATAGCATGACAATAAAATACTTTATAAAACTATATTATATTATTTAGTGTATATATATATATAGTTGTATTGAAATTATATTATTATTTATGAAGTATATAATAATGTGTATGTCCAATTTATATCCACTGTGGAGGAGTGCCTTTTGAGCATTGCTTCAGGCTATGGTATGAAATTCCACTGATCTCCTCCACAGTAATTTAATATAATTATGTCTTGATAAAGATTTTCCAATTGTTTATTTGATCTGAAACTGTATCAACTTAATATAATAAGGACATGAAATCCTAATGACATGTATGTAAGATTTTGGTATTTATCTTTGATATGGAATTTCACTACTCTCCTCTACAGTGACTTGACATAATTTTACCTTGATAATGGTATTCCAATTGTTTATTTGACCTGAAACTTTATCAACTTAATAAGGACATGAAATCCTAATGCCATGTAAAATTT
>JAULBZ010006355.1:0-12462 GCA_032360805.1 Neoturris breviconis
CATTCCATCGGTAGAAATTGACGTGTGACGTCAATTTATACAATGGAATGTCTTCTTTTGGATTCCGCGCGGAATTTTACGCTAATGGAAATCCACCTTTAGTTACTCTATATACTCCGAAGATATTTCATTTTATCTTTATATTTATAATGGTAATGTTTATAATAGAAATGTGTAAATCTTGAATCTGGCCTGGGAATGAACGTTGGACGTCATCTGTGGAGGAGCGCTTTTTGATCCTTTTTTCATCCTATAAATTTGTCAGCTTTTTAACTATAATTTTTAACCTGATGAAGATATGTAATATATTGAAAATTTGTTACTTTTAATAAATGTACTTGCATACCGTAATGCCTCGATTAAGCGCCCCCTCCCCCTACTTAAATAAGCGCCCTACTTAGAGCTGCAATATTAATATTAATGAGTAGGTGGTCGGTTTTTGTTAGGTTGGTGAGTCGTTTTTTTTTCAATAACCCACTAAATTCGATAAAAATGAAACTAAACAGCAGGGTGACAGGTGAACGAGTTTGCAAGATCGTTGACTCGTATCTCTTCTCTGTACATTTTAAAAAATAAAATCATACTTTTTGTAAAGTGCAGACCATATCCCATATTCTTACAGTACCATCTGCCGAACCACTTACGATACGTTTTGGAGAAGCCTACAAACGAAAGAAAAAATTCAGTCCGTCATGTATAGTAAGTTCTATACAAATCTACCGGATACAACAAGTGTACATGAAGGAGGGATAAAATGAGTATATAGGTATAAAATATTAGAAAAGGTGGACAGTAGGGAAGAACTTTGGTCAAAATGCTACAGACTAACTATGAATGCAGCTAACTGTATATACCCACTTTTAAAAGTGAGTTGCTCCATAACACTTCTTAGGAATGCTGAGATATAAAAAGTAGTAGGTATGAAAATTTTCCTCGAAAGTTCTTACTCTCAAATAAAAAAAAATAAAAAATTATTAGACTTTTCTGCTGAATCAATAGACCTATTAACAAATACATGAAAAAGATGCGTTGGCCGCTTAAAGTAGAACTTGTTACAATGCAATAACTTCCTTTTTGTGCAGGGCACTGGTGTTAGAATAATGTCTTTTTTACATTGAAAAATCGTCACGTGTCGGCAGAGGAAATACTTACTCGTACACAATTCACAGCAGCTTTATGTCCAGTAAGCAAACGCAAACACGTACATGTACCCAGGTCCCATTCCTTCACTAAATGATCTCTGATAAAACATACAAAACATTAAATTAATTTTCTCGGAATTATCTTCAACTTAATATTTTTAGTACAATAGACCTTTTCATAAAACAGCAAATACGAGGCGCTGGTTGCTCCAGGTAGAACTCGTTGCAAAGCAATAATTTCCTTTCTCGTAATACAGCAAAGTAAGCTGTAACCACGTTATATGTTTTTGCTAGATACGCACTCTTTGTACTCTCTTTCTGCCCGCAAAAATACTGAAAGTACTAAACCCAATTAGCAACGGGATTGAGCAGTACACAGAATCGATCCAATACTCGTATGAGTTGGATCGAGATCTATAAATGAAGACTAGTAAACTAGAGAAGTGGTTTACCAACAATATAGCAAAGAAATAAAAAAAAGATCAACAATTTATTTAAACTCTTAGGTTAGTAAGTTGGAGTAAGAAACAATTATCTATAGGAGAACTAATATTCTCTAGCGTATGTCCGCAAAAGATAGCTTATTGTCTCACTTACCCTCCTCCAGTAATAAATCTTGTTCCAAGAAAACAAACTGCATTAACAGGTCCATCATGAGCTCGTATGCTACCTTCCATCACTGTTGTATATAGATTCCAAAATGATAGATGTCCATCAAATGTACCTGCTGCAAGTAACGAACCACAAAGCTAAAATAAAGTAAATTTTTATTTAATGGTATTCACACCTTCGTGGCCCTTCCTCCACAGTAACTACTTGTTTTATATTGAGAAATATTTGCGATATTTTTATTTTTTTCTGTGAAGGTTTATTTCCGCAGAATATCAAATAAGGAGATTTCCCTCAAATAAGTATGCAAAGGATATAACAGAGAATAAATATATGTCTAAAACTTTGTCATTTTCGTTCTGTCTCCAGAAGTTTATTCCCACAAAATGTTTAGAAAAGATTATCGTTTGTGATTGATAAATTGTTTATATGTATATCGGCTCTAAGTACAAAGGCTATAGGCCAAATTTATATAGGCTACATAAATTATATGTATATACGGTGAGGTTACCTCCCTCTTGGCACTTTCTTCAATTGGCTCCAAAGGAGCTGTTGTGATCTTTTAGATCGCTTTTTTTGTCATTGCTCGCGCTGCTCGGATTTATCCGTTCAACTTCACCACAAGTGAAGTGAGACCCGATTTAGCCACTTCCATCGGCGATCGGATAGATCATCTCTCTTTGCGAAGTGTCCAGGCATTAGCATTGAGAGTGGGTATACACTGCTGATGAGGGCAAATAAGCCCGAAACGGCGTCCAGTGTTCCCCGATCTTGTCTCCGGACGAGTTCGAGCATGCGCAATGACATTTACTATATATATAAACGTTATATAGGTCATGTTCTGTAGAAAATATACTCTATGAACTGCACTACTATATACAATATAGTGCGTGCTATAGTCTACATAAAATACAATACATCTCAATCCCTCGTAATAGGTACGCCCGTTCCTCGAATAAGATCCACCGATTAAGCCTTCACACCCATAGGAGAATTTAGCTCTCTGGGGCTAATTCGATGTATTACGGTAAACTTCGATTCAACGTCAAAGGATTCAAATACATTTCGTATCTTTTGTTGGATTTTTATTACATTTTTAAGTTACTTAGCAGTACTATTTGACTATTTTTAACCCTAATCAGCCAGGGGAATTTTAAGATTTTATATACCTGTGGAGATGGATTCCGACCGCTCTTCAATGCTATAAGAACATTTCTACATAATTATTCTTTTCTCAACGTTATTTTTTGCCTGATGCCATCTGAAGTAGAATTTTAGGATTTTTGTTGGTAAAAATAATTATATTCAATAATTATAGACAATACTTTAGAGACAATACTTTTTTTAAATCTGATAGCAGAAAACCTAATAAAATCCTTGCCGCCTTTTGACGAAATCATTTGTTTCGATGAACACACCGCTTCAGATATTCACATCCCTATTATCGATAAAACGTTAGGAAAATTCAGAAATCTTAATCTCAAAAACTCTCCTACTTTCAAAAATATCCTACAAATCTGTTAGGAGCAGGATCCACCCCAATCCCGGCCTGAACAGGGTTAACAATAAGAAACTTGATCTCCAAAATATTGTTAACTCCAGTTATCATATACTAAGTTTCTTATGAAAAATGTGGTAATACACATTCCTATATGAGGAAATACAAGACATTTAAATACATTTACAGCTATATGACCCATGAAAAGTACGAGTATTTATCAACAGCTTTACATATAAATTTCAACAATTCTGATTGAATAAAATTAATTTGTCTGAAAGAGTATTGATGACGATCTGCACAACGTAAAACATGATTGGTTTCCACTAGGCAGAAAATCCAAAAGTAGACATTCCATGGGTAGACATTGACGTCACATGCCGTATGACGTCCATTTCTACCAATGGAATGTTTTCTTTTAGCTTTTGCAAAAACATTCTCGCCAAGTGGAAGTACATCTTAAAGGCGGATTTCCAATTAAGAAATTAAGTGAAAAATGTCCACAGGGAGACTAATTTTCAAAGTAGAACTGGAGTAAACTTTTTAACCAAAACCAGCGTAACCAATCTGATTACAGAAAATTCACTACTCTGCGATTTTTCTTTTGCTAAAATTCTCTAGTGGAAATCCACATAAACCCTCTTGACTCTTTTGTGTAGCATGAAATTCATTAAGCACCCTCTTGAATAAGCGCCTCCTCGAATAAACACCCTCCTCTAGAAAAATTAAACCAGGCGCAAATTCAACCTTTTTTAAAATATTTTTTAATAAAAACGAAATTTCATATATAGGTTTTTGCTGTTAGATGAGAATTTAGATGATGAAAATGTAGATATTGATTAAGAAAAGAAGAAACAGTATAATACGAGCATATCCTTGTTGGTGTTCATTCTACTATCCTGAGCTTTTTTATATATACTTTAAGTTTTGTCGATTGAAAAAGCGCCTCCTCTCCCTCAAATAAGCCCCTCCCCCCTTGAATAAGCAGCCTCCTTGAGGCTTGGAAATCGCATATGTGCCAGGGCGTTTAATCAAGGCATTACGGTATATTCATTTATAATTTTTTTTGATGTCGTCATCACTTACAATGCGAGCGAAAAAATGCTTTTTGGAAAAACTTTGCGGTTGCTAGGGGAAAATTACCCGCAGTTACCACAAAAATCTTTTTTAAAAATACTCTTATTTAAATTATAGAAAACGTCCTAAATTTTCTATTCATAACTATAAGCCATTCATTCAGATGAGAAAAAGTGCGACAAGGGAAAAACTATACCAAAAGCCAAAAGAAAATATTCTTTTGATAGAAATTGACGCCACAGAAGTATCTTTTTTTTGTCTTTTGCGGTGCAATGAACTATTCGGCCCATTGTCTACCTCTACCTGTATGTTCCTCCAGTCGGCAGCCTTATTGCCATGGAGTTTCATTTATCAACTGTCGTTCGATCACTGCAGCAAAACCAACTTTCAATTGAGTTGTCCTCTTCGCCTGTTCTATCGAGACGTTCAACAACTTTGATTTATTAATCCATGGATCGCGATGGTATTTTCGTTTCGGCATCGCAAACAACATATTTTTCGTCATCATTATATTTGGGCTCCGACATACATACCCAATGCATTTCAAGTACTGACTTCGGATCACACTTCGAAGATTCGTACATCGTGTTTTAAGGAGGATTTCGACGTTCGAATATCTCAGTCTATATTCTGTCTCCTCAGCATGCCCAGGGGTCGAGAGACGACTCCATCCACCCTTCACCATCTGCCTTAACATTTCCATCTAACAACTCTCCAGTTTCCTCAGACAATTCTCCTTGATGAACCATGCATGTGTTCCATATGTGCGACAAGATCTGACACATCTTTCTTTTTGCCATTCTTACATTGTTGTCTGAAAGTGCCTGCCTCATTTCATTAAACTTTCCATCTGCTTTTGATACACGCAATTCAGTAAAGTTTTCTTGATCTTGATTGCTGCAAACTTGATTAAGGCTCAATCACTTCTCCATTAATTGTAAACAGCGATCGCATGTTGGCAAGTTCTTCGTTGTTGAACACTTGAGTTTTCATCTTTAGGAAGGAGATATTAAGTCCGAAACAGCTACATGTTTCATTCAATATAATCATTATTTTTTCTGCTTCAGCTAGAGTTTTGAAGAATAGGATCAAATCATCCAGCATAGAATAAGCACTGGATTATTTGTACTCCATTTAGTTTGTCATTTCTGCGTTGTTCTCGGTTTCTGCACAAATGAGGGATGTTAAACTCAAATTTGATACCCCAGCTTTCTGGAAATTGCTTTTCTATCTCACAAGCAACCATCTTTAAGCATAATCAAAATAATAATGAAGGTGAAGGTGCACGGTGACTCTTGTCCCCCTTGTCTGCAACCGACCAATACTTCAAACTTCTCTTTCATTCCTAAAATTGATGATGTTCTTCCCTGGTACATTTTGTACAAGATGGCCATCAAGTTTGATGCACCTGTCCTTAAATTAAGCGCCTTGAATTAATAAATACAATAATATCATTTTGAAAGTTGATTTCCGTAAATATTTTGGAAATTTTATTTGAATCTTTGAATTATTCGTTGAAAATTAAGCCAGGCAAAAGTCAGCAAAATAGCGTGACTATGGCTGTGGCTGCTACGATTTAATTTAAGAAGGATATATTGTTAATGAGTATAATGTTCCATAAAGTGAATTCCATTAGATGAATTAAACCGAAATTTTCCACCATCAGTAAATTGATAACAAGGAGTCACATGAATCCAAATGTCATATTCATTTGAATATTTATTTACGTTATTTGTGAATGAATCTAGCATAAGTTCGTATACTTTAATCTGTTCTGTTCTTTTAGCTAAATGGTAATAACTTTGGTCGATTTCATAAGTATCATTTTACAGATCCTTCTGATAAACGCACTAAGGTATGCAGTTTATTACAATTTGTTTTGATCTGTTACTCATTGTCATATAGCTAGATTTTAGAGCCATATTTTATACTTTCCCGTGTGATGGACTGTGCAAGCCTGATTAAAACTGCCGAACATTACGTGCGGAACAGTGTTTTTTGAGTATAGTATTCAGCTTAAAAGCTGAACACTATACTCAAAAATCTCTTTTCCACAGATGATGTCCAGTAGTATTGTGACCAATTGATACTGAGCAGTAATTCAAACCTTATCAGGATCTAGTATATTGTAACCTTCGGGTTATTATATCCCCTAAAAACCCCTGAATTATGGAGTAAAAGTGCTATCCCTCAGGCGGAAAAATTCCAAGCCATAAACGAAAATATTTAGATATTTCATCGGTAGAAATTGACAATTATATATATTTTTTACTACTTCGTTTTATGTAGGTATTTAGTCAAACTATGTACAGTCAAACTATGCGGAGTTAACTATTTAAACCTTTCCTAAATATAATAACTTATTTATAATGTGAAATTTATAAAGCATATAGATAATTTCTATATAAACCAAGCATAAATAAATAAAAAAGAAATACTCTTTTCAAAATAAATTAACATAACCTTGTCCTTAAACATAATCTTTGCACAATCTACGAGGATAGTTGGTGGTAACCACTTTTTTATTTCTAATTTGAATTTGTTTAGGGAATTTAAAATTCGTTTAAATTTAGCACTTATTCACACAATGGTATGTCTTCTTTTGGCTTTCGCGCTGTATTTTCCGACTAAATATTTAGTCAATACTCTCCAATGTTGCTAATAATTTGGAAACAATCCGTTTGACAAATATTGATATTATTCCAGGAAAATTGGTTACTATAAAACATTTTATTTTACTATCCATTACACTTGTCTTTTTATTGAATTACATCAAGGTGACGAATGATTCAAATGAACTAAGTATTGCGCAAACATCAGAAGGAACATCTAAAACAACTGATGAGTATGATTTATTCACACCATCTAATCTTCTCAGTTTTGCTTGGCAAATTGCCTGTGGAATGGTGAGTAACTGTTTTTATTTGTGTTTGTGTTCTTGTAGACAGACCTAAATGAAATTCGTACCGGCATAAGATTAATTTAGCCCTTCTCATGTAAACAAGACATAAGAAGTAACCAGGTACCGTATTATGAAAAAAATTCAACTCAAGCTGATTTGAGTTCATTTAGGGGGTCCATGTAAAGAATGCCTTACTCATAGCTTTGTTTATGAAATATATCGTTACGCCAAGGTCACATCATATCATCACGTCACGTCAATGTGTAGATTTCATTGGCGCATTCACAATTTTAATTTTAATTTAGAATCATGATTTGATTTGCACATGGGTGACGGGTGATGATGCCCATTGATCCAAATTTATATGGAGTAATCTAGTTGTAGTAAATGCCCATGTTGCTCTTAAACTGAGTTTTGGTCACCTGTTTGGAATAATCATTAATCTAGCTTTAATTCCACACCAAAATGTTTGAGACAAAGTGAAATTTGATGCTATTATGCACAAGGTATTTTCTATGGTTACTTATAAAGCAATAGAGCAGATGCTATCTGACATTTTAAAAGTATCTATAACACACAGATTGTAAACATTTAAGCTTCATTACGTAAACGCATCGAAAAATATGGTCATAACCAGAGACCATATATGTTTACATGTAGAAATCCAACGTATATCGCCAATGCATATTTTGCAATAACTCGAGTTTGATTAATAATTGTAACATGAAACTTAGTCAGGTTACGTATAATTTCAAAAGAAATACTTATAAGTCACATGACTAACGTATTTTTGGTATGTACGATAATTGTTGTATGTTGCAATGTTTTAATTAAAAACAAAGTTAACACTATTCACACTGAGCTTTTATTGCTGGTGTAGCCCTGGGAGGGCATAATGTGTCCGCGGCTATTTTTTTCCGGACAGTTTATGCTTATGATATGAATAAAATAACACAATACAAACATTTTGACCCTAAAGAATTGGCACCTGCTGTGATGCCATCAATAGCGTGAAACAATGTTAAATGTATGTGGTATGTGTATGTATGTTCAGAATTAAGTTACCTCCGGAAAAATAACGTAAAAATTCTAATGACAATAAAAGTTGATAAAAGTTAGAAAAAGTCCCCAAATTTTAATACCACACCATTAATAGAAAAAAAAATTAAGCAAAATATGCCATTTCAAACTTTTTGTGCTGACGTCAGTTAAAAATAATTGGTAACATTTTGTTCCTTTCATGATACACTATTAGTCTGCCAAGTAACATCCATAGCTATACTATCAGCCCTTCATTAATGAAAAAGTCCGACCTGAATAGAGTTAAAAATAGGTTCGTTTATACCTTTTAAAGAATTAATTATTTTTGCAAACTCGTTCCACGCGTTTCTTGTCTCTTTGATTTTATTGTTGGGTGAACCCGAGTAAAATATCAAAGAGACAAGGAGCACAGAGAACGAGTTTGTTACTTTCACAATCGCTGACTTGACACCCTTCTCGGATGTTCTCTGTAAATGCTTAATATATATTTTAAATCCTCTAATAAAGACCTCCCAATTTTAAACCTCTCCCCCCAATGAACTCTTTTAATTTTCTTTTAAACACTTGACTCTATTGTGGGGGAGACCGGATTTTCCTTAACAATTTCTGATCTGTTTTAGATTTAATTTCTAAATTTGCAAACTTTTCTTATATTTTATACAGTTCAATTTTAAAAAATATTTTTGATAGCTTAGGACAATTTGACAATATATTTTTTGTTTTCTTATTTTTGCTGGAAAAACCTTTTCACTTAAAAATATTTTTTTTGCAGCATCCGTTGGCGTAATCCCATGAATTCATCAAGAAAGATAATTATGCTAAAATGCATAAGTGTGTGTTCACCAAACCTTCTGGAAAGTTTTAACAATAAGATATGGTTTCATAAAAATATATAGAGGGGGTTATTTAAGGGAGGTGGTAATTTTGCCTCACCCTCCCTCCCTCTGACAAAGATTTAAATAACGCCTCCCTGTCCTCCTCATAAAAATAAATAAATAGATAGATAAATAGACAAATTTGCCTTTAGTGCTAAATAATTTTCTTTTCACACACATTCCCATTCCTTATATTTCAGGAATATCTCGCAAGCAAAAAATTAGTTCATAGAGACCTAGCTGCTCGTAACATCTTAGTTGGTAGTGAAAAAAATCTCAAAGTATCAGATTTTGGATTGACTAGACAAGTTGATTGTGATTTGATGTATACAAGTAAAAAACAACGAAGATTACCTATTCGATGGATGTCAATAGAAGCAATATATGAACATGAATTTACAACTGCAAGTGATGTGTAAGTATTCACACTTGCTAATATACGACTTCGGATCAATGTTTCAATCACTTCAAAACAACTTCGTGACGTCATTCGTCATTGTGTGCATACTGGGCAACTCAGACTTTGTTAATAAATTTTGTCTACATAATTTTATATCTTGAAACTTTGTGACTTCTCTATTTTTCATTAATTTTAAATATTTTTAAATAAATAAAAGATGTACGAGATCTCTCCTACAACTTTAAATAAATAATATATTGAACTTTACACAAAAGACTGGCAAATACTGCCCTATAATTGATTTCCTAAAAGCCAAAAACGCTGGTGAACTCAACAATACTGCAATTTGTAGCTGTAGTGAGAATCTGTGGAAGAAGCTACCCGTTACCGGATAATTTCTCAAACCATTTACGATGTTTAAAAAGAGTTTCCTGAAATCAGAAAAAAAATAAGATAACAGGCTTCTATATAGTCTGGAAACCAAAATAAATCTCTTATTTCTTTCTGAAATCTATGAACGTAAAGATGATGAAGTGACGTTCCAATAGCAGTTTGGTTTTGCCAGTCTAGCCTGTATATAGATAACTGTCAGACATCACCTGTGACGGGTGTTCATTGAATATTATTTTTTAGCTTTGCAGCACAAAATAATGATATTGAATATGACAAGTGGTAAAATCAAAACCCTTAGGACGGCAAGATGAATTTAAGAGATAGCTAAGGTTTTAGCCAAAACTAATACATTATTTTTGTTCTTTAGTTGGTCTTTTGGAATTGTTTTGTTTGAAATAATAACACTTGGTAAGTAGGAAACTTGTGTTTGTTTATAGAACCGTTTCCAAAATGATATACTACTGAATACAAACGTGTAAAGGTCCATCCCAGTTGGCAAAACCTGGTTCAATGTCATTAGTAAAGGCGCCAGAACAACGTTTTTAACGTTGTTCCAACGCTTATGCATTAGACTTTGAACATGTTTTTGATCACTGGGATACACAGTCAGTACAGGTATTAGTTCTCTTATGCATGACATGGAAGGCTACTAAATGCGATTCCGTATTTCTCCGTTTTCGGACTGCGTATACTATTTATGGCAACAGCTATCCAGTCAAAATAAGGATAAATACGGGACCGTATTTGACAAGCTTTTACACTGTGATCGTTAGTCATTTATATTACCACAGGTCAGTCACATAAGGTAGCTACTGAACACTCCTCTTACTTGTTTATACTGTTTTCAATTCGTATTTTTAACTAAATAAGGACACGTCAGTCTCTATGTCGATACTTTGTATTGTCATATCTCTGCAGGCAAAAGCTTGCTTAACTTTCGCAGTAAAGCCCATAGAGAACAATGATGTTTATGTTGTTCTAGCGACTTTACTTCAAACTTTGAACAAGTTTATTCCCCACTTGAAATGACAATACACTATCCGTAAATAGAAATATAAGAGAATGTATTCTGTACTCTTCCACAGGCTAATTCGTCACTGTCTCTCCCTAATAATGATAGCACATGGAGTGAGTACATAGCTAGTTTCATTTTGCAGAACTTTTACCCATTTAAGTATTGTATTTTTATTAGGTGGCACACCTTATCCTGTAACTAACAACAGCGAGCTGCTAAAACTTCTGCAATCTGGTTACAGAATGGAAAAACCAGATAATTGTACAGAAGCTATGTGAGTACTATTGCCCTTATTTATCTTATTTATACTTTCATGCTATTGTGGTACGTGAAGCTGTTTCAACACCCCACCATTGATAACTTCAAAGCAGTATTTCTAACCAGTTAAAATTATTGAATAGAGGCATATTCGTCTAGCGTAACATTAGACCAATGCAATTAAAGCGTTCCTAGTCGATATGCTTCAAAAAACATAAAGTATCACATTTATGCTATTATTTTACACAGATACTCAATCATGACATCTTGTTGGAAAGAGAAACCGAATGAAAGACCATCATTTACAGAATTAAGAGAAATATTTGATCAGATTCTATCAGAAACTGAAGACTATGTTACATTAAAAATTGATGAAAATAGTGATTATTATTTAGCACCTTCACTTAACAGTATAAACTCAAGTAATGGAGATGATAATGAAGACATGGTTGTTTGAAATATAGCGATTAAAATTCCTGCGGGTACTCAATGCCTAATAAACGTAGAAAAGACGTTGTTTTGACGTCTATACATCAAAGCGACGTCTTTTCAGCGTTGATTAGTCGTGGAGTGCCAACTGGGTTACAATACAAATTCGCAATCGATGAAATAAAAGTATATAATCACTGTGGATGAGAGATGTTTGAGCATATAGATTCTGGATTTGCAGCTTCAAAGTTATGTTCATTATCACTCCTCCATAGTGATCATTTACTCTTATTTCGTCCACGGAATTATGTACTTTTAATCTTAACCCTATTCCTACTGGGGGCGGGGGTTGTTTCAACCCCCCACCCTCCCATACTTTTTTACATAACTTTTGAATTAATGGCTCATACGGCTAGAAATTCTAGCACTTTTCATATAATTTATCTAGGATCATTTTGAAAAAAGAATTTGGTAACTAGGGATAATTTTCCTCTAGTAACCAAATTTCTGACAGGTGGAAAAAAAAATCCATTTTTTTTTCTCTTATTTTTATGATACGGAGCCCCCAAAAGGCCCAGTATTAATAGGGTTAAACAGTGGTCGAAATAAGGGCAAATAAATCAATGCAGAAAAGTGATATTTCAACATAACTTCCGTCTAGAAAGTATGAAGCTTGGTTCAAAAATCTACAAAATTTACTCCTATTTCCATCACTGTAAAATGCGACGCGTCAGATCAGAGTTTAAAGGGGACGGCTAAATGGAGAGTTAGAAGAAGTGGAGAGTTACGATTTTGTGACGTCATAAATGGAGAGTTAGCAAAA
>JAULBZ010006356.1:0-12461 GCA_032360805.1 Neoturris breviconis
GGACGTATGGTACCAAAACAAATTGGCTATAATACGCTATAACAAGTTCGAAGTTGTAGCAATATTGTATTATAGTTGGTTGTATCAATATTGTATTATAGTTGGATACCCAACGTTGTAGCTTGGTTATTTCCACGTTACATATACAACGTTCTAACAACGTTGTATATAGTTGGTTGTATCAACATTAGATATCCGACGTTGTAATAACTATAATTGGCTGACGTTTTTCTGTATATACCCCCTGAACTGTTTTTGAATATTTAATGTGCTTCACGTTTGGTTTTGCTTCACGTTTGGATCCCGACAAAGGGCTAATAACCATTGGGTTATTGTTGTGGTCGTACAGATTGAAAATTTGATGAAACATATTGGAAAAATTGATCTGTTTACTTTAAATCTCTGTCCGAATCTTTTTAAAAACGTCCAAATATAATTTTGTCCGAAAATAATTGGTTTGAAATATTTACGTCCGAAATATTTTACGTTAATATTCTATATTTTATTCTTAATATTGTACTACAACACGGTTTTGTTTCAGTCTCAATTTTATCATATAATATTGGCCATATTGGTCGTTCTTAGCCATTACAAGCGAAAGGTTAAAATGACGTAGTCGTTTTTTAAAGCAAGACCTTCTTGTAAAATAAAATTTGTCAATTCATGTGACAGTTTTTTCAGTAATAATTCCATATAATTGAGTGATTTTCGTTATGTTTGAAATAGTTGGTATATTTATTTTGTATGTATTTATTCAGCTTCGCATACGATATTTGTACGCTACGATAGTTGTATGGTACGATAGTTGTATATTGCTGTGACAAAAACTAAGCTATTTAATTATCTTAGTCGCTACGCAGAGAAGATTCTAGCTAACAAGTTCTTGAACCAAAATATGTACAATCAGTTAGAACAACAGATAAATATAAACTAGATATAACATATAATCTAATAAAAATTGTACCCTAATTTATTGGGATCTAAATAAATCCCTGCTGTACTTTGGCTAGTCTTGTTGCCTGGGGAGGGTAGGCGGGTTTTTTCGTTCCTCTTCGGAGAAAGTAGTTAAAAGACTTGATAAAGGTAGTTTCAGAATAAGACTTTCCACCAGGGAAAACAAAGTAGATAACCGCTAGATCGACGATCAAAGTTGACATATGTTGCCCGTGGGCTAAAACCCCTACTTACAGACAATTAAACTGCAGTTTTTACAAAAAGCTTACATTTAATTATCTACGTAGGAAAGAAGAAAATAAATGCGTTTGGCATAATCTAGCAAACCAGGTCTTGAACCAAAATATGTACAAACTATATATAACATGTAATCTAATAAAAATTGCTCCCTAATTTCTTGGGATCTAAATAAGTCCCAACCAAAGGTGAGCCTTAAGGAATTTGAGTATCATAGTTCATCAGGTCCTTAGGTATCTAATAAATAACAAGTATAGTGTAGTATATGCTGATATACTTCACCTCTTCTGCTTACTTATATCTGGAAAATAACACCTACTAAAGAAGACACCGCGGGTGTAATTATATACTTGTTATCCCGGCTTCGGAACGAACAAGTGTTAAGGTGGTCCTGCTTACTTATTTCGGGAAAATAAATGAAATACCTACTAAAGAAGAAACCGCGGGTGTACTTCTAGTCTTGTTGTCCCGACTGCGGCACGAACAAGTGTTAGGGTGGTATATGCTGATATACTTCACCTCTCCTGCTTACTTATGTCTGGAAAATAAGAAACTTACTGTAGAAGACACCGCGGATGTACTTCTAGACTTGTTAAAAAAAATCTGCAAATAAGAGGAATGAGAAAGAGTTACACATACCTTAAGTATTTTCACACACAACTTGAATTTAGGCTTCTAATTCTCAGAACAAGTTTTTAATTTCTCAGAATTTTTTGTAAAGATACATAAGCTTCTAAAAAAAGAAATAAAAAAACCTGTAGAAGATTTTTATTGTTTAGGCTTCTAATTTCTGAGAATTTTTAAATGTTCAAAAGTGTGTATAAGTTAAGTAACCTTGTTACATAAATTTCTTCAAATTTCTTCAATAAATTTTTTTTTAATAAATTCAACAAAACAATAACTTCTTGTAGTGCTTTTGATAAATTCCTAGAATTTTTATTTGCTCACCATTGTGCTTTCTAAAAATTCTAAGACAACTGTAGTTACAGTTCTGAGAAATATTGTGTAAAAAACAGTCTTTCCAATAAAAGTTTTCAAATAAACAAATTATGAAATAAAACCAGTTCAGTACTAGAAGGCTGAACATTTTCTATATTAAGTTATATATAGTACCACACATACTACCTAACCTGCTAACATAAGGTAATGTATTTATTGATAAAATAAATATATCGAGCTTATTTGTTTGACATTGCTAGCTGAGCAACTCTTTTAGCATTTTTTTGAATCTGAAATGTAGATTTTAAAACTCCCTAGTTTTTGTATGAGCCACCCTAGTACATCATTGTTTGCTGCAGTAGATGCAGCTCCTGAGCAAAATGAGTGTGAAGAGTAATGTTTGGATTTGGTCCTGATTTCTGTAGCAGTTTCTAAAAAATCTGGTTTAATTTCCCAGCTTTTTCTATATTTGAATAGAGGTTCCTTGCTTTCCTTAATAGCATATGGAAAGCTGCGGAAATATCATATTTCCATAAGAAATAGCTATGTCAGAAAGTTCATAATTCCGCCATTGCGGAAAGTTTATATCTTCGCCATTACGAAAAGTTCATATTTCCGCAATTTTGAAAAGTTCACATTTCCGCAATTGCAGAAATTTCATATTTCCACAATTGCAGAAAGTTCATATTTCCGCAAATTTCTGTGATGGTGTAAAGCCCACATTCAACACCTTTCCGCAGTGAAGAAATATGAACTTTCCATAATGAGTAGCATGCGGAAATTTGAACTCTCTAGGCATTTACTTAACTTTTCATGCCGTGGTTCATATTGATTGTGTGTGCGAGTCTTCAGATCATGGAATAAATATGTTTGTTATATTTCATAACTACTCCGGTTAAACGTACTTCCTTTTGTCTTTCTTTCTAATTATTATAAAGTCTTATAATTAAGTTAATTTGACTTTATCTTTTAGTTTGGCAATATCACAAAGCAGAAGATTTATAGCTATATAAGGGAACGTTTGTGCAGCAATACAAAAAGTTATAAAAAAGAGAGGATCGAATTCACATAGAAATAAAAATGGAAAATAAACCACAAATTACTGTTATATTAATGCTATTCTTTTCTGTTATCTTTGAAAGATCCTGCTGGATGATATTTCTTTTTCCACACTTGGTGTCTGATGTCGATGCAAGTACGGCCCAAAGAAACTTTGCCATTGGATATTTCTTATTCTGGTTTATTGCATTAGTTGCTGATCCATTGCTGGGGATTGTTTTGGATTACACAGGTCGTTCTAGAGAGATCATTTTAACTCTCTGTGCTCTAAAGGTATTATTTATATGCACATATTCAATAACCAATGATATGACTTTAACATTGCTATCTTCAACACTGGCTGGAAGCTGTAAAAATATTCGACAGGTTCTTTTTTTTGAAATCAACAGACTCGTAAATGCAGAGGATAAAGTTCGAGTTATTAATTTCGCTTCGGCTGCATGCATATCGGGTGGCTTTTGCTGTGCATTATTTCGTTTATTACCCGATGATTTACAATTCGAACTATTCTTTGGAATAACAGTAACATCAAGCACGTTACCAATGTTTGCATCGATGACAATTTATCTATTAATCATACCGATAATGATTTATGTGTATTATATACACCAGCCTACAAGTATTGTTAAAAAGCCACTTCAAAACAATAACGTCATTAAAAAGTCTAAAGTAGAGAGCAAGTATATCAAAATACTGATAATAATGTTTAGCAATTTTGTCTCCTGTCTGACATGGCAAGTTACCGGCATATACTTTGTTGAGTATGGAAGAAAAAGCAATTTATCAAGTTCCGTCCTTACCGCATTTTTTGCAGGCAGATATATTTTTGCTGGATGTGGATGTTTATTATTTCCAACAGTTTTGAAGTACATTGGCAAATCAAACGTATTAGTGTTATGCAACTTGTTCAGATTCGTGTCACTTGTTGTTCTTAACACACTTGCATTTATAAAAGAAATGCAATTAGAAGTCATAATATTATCCGTTGCAAATGCTTTAACATCATTGGTATATTTTATTGACTTTGCACTGATGTTGCCAGATCTTTGGTTAATGAGTAATAGGATAGGATTTATATCATCTGTATTCTTATTATGTAGTAAAGCTGGTTATATGATGGGATTTTTACTGCCGATTGGTTTCAATTTCATTGAGCTTATTACGTCGCTTAATTTGATATTATTAGCTTCGGTTTTATGGTTGCTTTTTAAAACGAAATTGATTTAAGTCAACATTATGTCATTATAAAACAACATTATTCCAGTAGCTTTGAGACAATATCTGGGACGTATACTAAAGGCCGTTTTCTGCTTCAGAAAACTTCTTGTGGAATGGAAACGGAACAGAAAATGCGTTTTTATTTTTTTAACCAATCAAATATCATATCATGTACATTTCAAAAATAAAACGATTTGTTTTGTTTTTTGCAATAACTCCAGGAAAGTTGTTTATTCCGAGTTGTTCTGTTTCTGGGTTCCATTTCCGTTCCGCGGAAAAGTTTCTGCAGTGGATAACGACCTTAGATGCTGCAATGTGCAATGACAATAAAGAAAGGATTCATTTTTGAGACAATTTCTTCTTTTCAGATCCAAACAACTCGTGCATACTCAAGGTGGGGTCTTACTAAGGTCGTTTACAGTTTTTTGATGTGTAGTTTAGGTAGATAAAACTTCTGTGTATAAGACCAACCATTGCATTGGCTTTTTAAACTTTCGTTGACATGTGGTCTTCAAAATTGTAATACTATTGTGATACCTAAATCCTTTTCGTTGAAGACATTTTCAAGTTCGTCGTCATCTAATTTGTAGCGGTTGGTGTACATAGTCTAACGTTAGTACATCACATTTGTCAGTGTTGAATCTGAGAAGCTATTTGACTGACCACTCCTTGAGACGATCTATATCTGGCTGCAATGTAAGAGCATCAAACTAGAATTTTATTTCATGAAATACCTTGGTGTCATCAGCGAACATAAGAGCATCCATCCGAGGATAAGATTTTGGGTAGGTCGTTAATGTAGAGAACGAACACTACCCTGTGGTATTCCACTCAGAACTGCACCATATAGGAATTGACTTCATTTACTCGTACTGATTAGCAACGTCCAGTTAAAAATGCCTTAATCCAGTTTACCATTGCTTCCATATGCTTTGAGCTTACTTAACAACCTGCGTTTCGTAACGGTGTCACACGCTTTTGCAAAGTCGAGATATACGGTATCAACTACGGGGCCGTTTGCAATCTTTTCAACACACATATCAAGATATTAGAGTATTAGAAACCATAATGCCTTGATGATAATAGGTTGTTCTCCTTTACATGCTTAGAGATGGCTTCTTTCACAAAAGACTCCATCAGTCAGGCTGCAACAAACCTGAGTTTTAAACAGCCGACGATTAGTTTATACACAATGTAATTCACGAAACGTAAAGTTTTGTATTGGCACGCTATATCTTAACCCTATTAGCCATGTGCGGAAAAAAGTGCCCCCCTTTTTATTCATTTTGTGATAACCTTTTTACTATTAATGGTATTGAAATTTAGTTACTTTTCCTAACGTTTACTAAGGATTGAGATTAAGGATATTCTTTTAAATAATTGGTTATTCTTCCGGTGGTAACTTAATCCTGAACAGGGGTAATGTTTTTAAAAATATAAAATATTGTTAAGCTCATTCTGGAAATTATCGATAAAAATCTCAAGGTTTCTCCCTCCCCCCACCTTCACCATGTTGATTTTCTGCAAATATGAATACCAACATTTAATTGGAGGAGGGGGGGGAGGGGGGGAGAGTGAAGGAGAATAAAATATTAGAATTTACCATAATTTACTTCCGTGATTGTAGCAGCCTAGTACCCAGACTCTTAGTACAAATGCAAATTTCCGTGCAGTTCGTTAATCAAAATTAAGTCTTTATGCCTAGTTAAAAATTTTGTCCTTGTCTCAAATATTTATGCAAGGGATTGTAGGATAATTTTGAAAAAACATATTTCAGGTAACTAGGGATAATTTTCCACCAACAACCATATTTTTGGCAGGTGGCAAAAAAATATCTTCAATATTTGCCTGAAAAACGTTTTAGTATATAGTTTTGGAACAAAAATATTTTTATGTACCTAAAAAACTTTTTTTTTTGTATTACCTAATTTTTAACCACCTGATGTAATTGATAACGTGTGCCAGTGACGTCATCAAGCCAATCTTTTTTTGCCAAGGTGTTTGTATTGAGTTGTTCTGTAAGTGTACCAAGTTTCATGTCATAAGCGTTAGTGGTTCGAGAAACAATGGTCGCGGACACTTTAAGCCCAACCCATTGATTCGAACCAAAAAACACAATGGTTAATAGGGTTAAGGTGTTTGCAAGCGACACGCAATATTTCGTTTTGATATAAAAGACGGGGATGCAAAACGATACAAGAAACGAAAACTCAATTTCTCAGAAGCAACAATCTCTAATACCGAACCGTGGGTTTCTGCGAGGATGTATGTTCGCGCAGGCATTTCGACACCGCTCGACGGTTTGGGCTAAAATTTTCACAGGACCTGGAAATGACCCAAAGATTCTGACCGTCGAAAAGAGGTTAGGTTCCAGGACCTTTTTGGTTCCGTTTTTGCCCAATTTGCCTTTTTGTGATATCACAGAGTATCCAGGTGCCTGGAATTTTCATAGGAAAAGTTATTTGGCTCTAAATCCTAAAGTAGTGGTGCTACCTCTACTACTAATATTCTGGTCTGTAAAATTCCCAAAATGTCAATTATGCAGACCAGATATTGACTGATTTTTTCCAAAAAAACACTTAATTAAGGCCTAATTTCTGAATTACCTATCTTATTTCAAAGACACTTGGTTACCGGCACATACTTGCTTCTGCAAATATTTTGGCCAGTAAAATTTTTAAAATGTCTATTATGCAGACCAGATATTGCTTGCTTTTTGCAAAATAACCACTCAATTTAGGCCTAATTTCTGAAGTACGGGTCCTACCTCAATGAAACTTGGTCACTAGCACATGCTTGCTTCTACAAATATTCTGGTCTGTAAAATTCCTAAAATGTCTATTATGCAGACCAGATATTGGCTGCTTTTCGCAAAATAACCTCCCAATATATGTCTAAATCCTGAAGTGCAGGTCCCACTTTAATGAAACTTGGTCACCACCACATACTTGCTTCTCCAATATTCTGGTCTGTAAAATTCCCAAAATATTAATTATGCAGACCAGATATTGGTATAGGAAATAAATTATCATGTACTGAGATGGGGAGGGGAGAGGGAGGGGGGAAAGGAGATAACAAGGTCCGTTGAGCGAAGGTTACATTTGTGATTCCATAGAGAGCTTACAAGAATAGCAAGAATTGGCATTTTAGATTTGATAAAAAAGTATTTGAGAGTGAACAAAAAATAAAATGTGATCCCCGCAATTTGCGGTGGGCTTAAATCTAGTATATATATAATAGTTCTTGTTATAAAGTGTACTTAAAACTACAGCATTCGTTACTATGAGTTTCACGTTTACTCGGGTTTTTGGGATTATTTGACCTCCTTTCTGTTTGAATTTTATAAAACGTATGTTATGAAGGCATTCATCAGCTACAAATATCCGAAAACAGAACCGAAAAAGGTTGTCTAGAACGATTTTAATCGCATTTGTTTAGTCAAAATTCCTATTACATTAGGGTTAATTAAAAATTATGTTTTAAGTCTTTAGGGCATTTTACACTTATCCAGCCTAAAACGAGATATAGAGGCAAATTTAAGTCTTAACTCGTTACAATTCCGTACAGACAGTACTAAATATAAATTCTGCCTCACCAATTATACGTTATATCAGAATTGTGCCTTATATTAAAAGTGTTCTTGTACGTTAACTGTACCTTATATTAGATGTGTTTCTCCAATTCTCTCCAAATTATTTGTAAACTATGTTGCTGAGTCTTGCTATCCCTGGAAATTTCCCTCTGTCATTCCTGTCTCTAAAAGCTCTGGTGAGAGATCCGATGCCCGAAATTATCGAGTTTTCGAATCTCTTATTAACAGACCTTTGACTAATCATCTGGATTCTCTCAGTCTTTTCTCAGATTTTCAGTATGATTTTTGTTCTGGTATTAATAAATTATTATCGGATATTAATATTAATTGCGGATGTTTTAACTGTTATCAGTGAATCTATTGTGTTTTGAATATCAGTAGAGAAGAGCTCTGGATTTATGCAAGACTTTCGAGAAGGTATGGAATGCTAGTCTTCTACATATGCTCTGCTTATGGTATTTCTGGTCCATTATTAGATCGTAAGATAGGAATTGTCCGCGATGGTCGATCTTCTAACAGCTACTCTACTTATTCTAAGAGGACACACAGCACACACCGTCGGTTGAATCAATGTCAAAACCTGACCTCTTTTTCAATATATAATAATTTTGATCACTTCGGATAAAGTAAAGACAAACCATCACAACATGTTGACGCAACATGAGCCAATATTGTTGTTTAAAAATGTTGCAATGGTTTGTACACTATGTTGTGTCATATTGTATTACGTTGATCATGTTTGTCCGTACTGTGTCCTGTTGCTTCATTTTTGGTCGGAATAAAAAATGTTTTATCTTTGAGCCAAAATGACACAACTTTTTGTTATAATATTGTACGTACATTATGCTACGACTTGTTGTGCTTGTTTTGTCGCTTGATGCAACACATTTATTGGGTTTTTGTATGTCTACTTATGCATGTCGATTTCATTCAGAGAATAATGTTGCATGTTGGTTAGCCCATAGATATACGAGTATATCTTTTCGTATATATGTGGTTTACCTAAGCCTTAATTAATTTACAACCTCATGTCTCCTGTGTATTTTAAATTTTCATTAAAATAGTTAAATGAAACTGTAGCTACTTGTGTTCTGCATTGAGAAATACAAAATAAAGAAAATAAAGAAGATGTATAAAATGTTTTAAAATTGTAGCCATATTTGTAGTAGTAGTTCATTTACTCTTCGGTGTACCATCCAAATGAGTAATGCATCATCAACAATAAACCCATATAAACAAATGCAAGAAATATTCCAATGTATATTGCTAACATTCCATATCTTCGTGCATTTTGTGAGTACATTTGAGCATTTTCAAGATCATTTCTTGCACGTGCACGAATAACCTAAACGCAATTTTCAAAAACTTGAATTGATTATGAAGAATTCGGTTTCTTCTTGCAGAAATAACACCGTTCTTACCTTGCAAGATAATACCCTCAAGAATGATCCTGTCCTATAAACCTATAAAGGTCAGGATTTTTGTGGCCTTTTAGGAATAGCCCCACCCCTATTATTCTCAAAACCACGAACGCTTGAAGCATTTGTTACTAGCTTAACCCCTCCCGTAAATTGCAGACATCAATATTATCTTTTCTAAGGACCAATGAAAAACCTGCTTTTAATAAATGGCGTGATTACTACTTTTTTATCTGGTAATAATATGAATAAAAAAAAAATAATATAAAAAATATTTAGGTCCATGTGCTGAACTTGTAGTTCATGAAGTTATTTTACGGACCCCCGCCAAACACAGGATTAATATAACTCAAGCTGGTTCCCAGTGTCGTTTGATTTCTTTTTTAATTATTTTTACTACTGCACTTCCGTAGTAAACCAATCAAGTTTAAACTTTTTTAAAATTCCATTAGGGTGATTTTTAGCATTTTTTTAAATTCATCATGATCACCTGTAAAATATTTGAGCAACTAATAACACGATTAAAATCTTCACTGTAGAATGGTTCTTAAAGTTTTATTATTGTCCAGTATTATCGAACGTAGAAGGAAAATTGTATATGGAAATTCTTAGGGGACTTTTCCTCCCATCATCGGATAAAATGCAGCTTACAACTTCATGACGGTTAAAAAATCAAATTAGAAGAGTATTACTTAAAACGTGCTGTAACCAAGAAGTTTATCAGCAAATACAATTAACAGCACAAGACGTCTAAATATGTTCGACAAGTTGTCCTTTAGTCGGTTAGACGTCGTGTGCTTACATCACTAAAACTTACGTTAACTGATTGATTGTAAGCGTAGCAGCCAAGTGGTAAGAAACAACACACCCATGAAAATGCCGTTAAAAATGAATAACTTGGTACGTGCGGAATTGATCTTGTTAATGTCTAAATAAAGAATTAATAGCAATTATCGTGTGGTATGCCAATAAGTAAGAATAAAATAATACCATATACCATAACCTCACGATTTTTAAACCTACCTCAAACATTTAACACTATGGGTTTTCTTGGCTCATGAAAAGACAGCCCCCTACAATTCCTAAACTAATAGAAGTTTAGATACAAAATTTGGTCAGTAACTACTTTCCCCCAAATTAAACTAAAATCCTTTAAAAAAAATTGGTGTATGGCGTCATAGCTGCCCGCATGACGTCATAAGGTTCCTAGGTCATCTGGTCGGCAAAATACACATTCTAGTCCGTAGTTTATAAAAGGACGTCAAAAAAGTTAAAAATGTTATGTGATTTAATGTTTATAGTAAAATCATGCAACAGCAATGATGCTGTAACTTACCTAGTTTTAATATGAACACATACTGTCAAAATTTGAACATCATAACTGTAGTAGATCAAAAGACATGGATTATAACCTGAAACCACCTATTTTCAAGTGGGGAATCCTATGTAAAAATTGATATCATTATTTTACCATAAAGTTTGTTCAAGTAATGCTAATGTCACGAAACTTGGTGAAGATAGCTTAAATCATAAAATAAACAATTCTGATAACTTTACTTATTTTTTCGGTATTTTTGGATTAAACTTAGGTATTTTTCAACAGTTCCACTAAAACCCCCGGAAACCATGTGAAAGAACATTTAAATACCTACCCAAAACTGCAAACAGAATGAAAAAAGCTTTTGTAGAACTCTTTAAAATTATAAGAAAGTACAGCTTTAAAGAAAATGAACCATTTAAAATTAATTGTGATGACGTCATCAGAAAAATGCCGACTTCGGCAAAAAATAATTGGTACCGTTTTGTTCCTTTAGTGATAGACTATAACTCCAAAAGGTCGGAAATCGGAATCCGCCTTCTCCCCCTCCCCTCCGCCCCCTCCCCAGCTTTGAGAAGCGTCAAATAGCCCAGCATGTGTAGGGTTAACTATGAAGAAAGTATGTATGATACAATGCAGAATTGTCATATATTGCACCCTGACAATAAAAACTTTACCCCAGGAAAAGTAAACAATTGTTTGGAATATTTTTTGTCAATTTTGGAGCAATGATAATTTGGAAAAACAAGAAAAACGAGACAAGACAAAAGAAATTCTTGAGAGAAGGCGGGGGGAATAATGCCATTTTTAATCACATTTCTAAGAATATAAGGATGATTCTAGGCAAAATATGCTATTACAAATTTGCCACTATTTTTTTCCTTATATGATACACTAGAAGCAATTTCATCCTTATACTGTTACACTCCAACTCCCATAAAATATTCAAAAAGTCCTGGCCTGAATAGGATGATGAAATGGAAGTTATTTAAACATCAACGGAATAAGCGAATTGGCAAACGTGTGGACGGTTTTTTGATATTGAGTCCGATTTGCAAACGAATCTATTCCTTACAGAACAAAACACAGATAAAATTAAGTAGTGCAGGTTTCTTTAAGATATCTATGACATCAAAGGCATGATTCATTTTAAAATTTCTGATGTGAAACTAAATGCTACAATTTCAAATTTCAAGTAGTGCTGATTTCCGCTAGTTTGTTGATAACGTCATAAGCTATCGGCAAGTCTTGATTATAGCGACATCCTGTTGGAGGTTATAAGGAAGTAGCTAATGACTTATAACGAAAGATAGTGGTTTTACTGCAACAGTTAATTATTTCGTAGTGTAGACATGATGACGCGAAGATTTCAAATCTATTGTGATTTTAGCATTTCAGTGACGTCATAGGGCATGTTCAAAGCGCGGTTAATTTTTGGAACATTATAAACAAGTCAGCTTGGTGATATCTCCTACAAAAAGGTTTTGTTGATAGAAATACTTGTGTCTATATTGCTTGTTAAAATTCTTAATTTTCTGTCCTTTTTTTTTTTTTTTTAAGAGATTGTAGATAAATTATAGGAAAAGTCCCGAATTATCTAGTCATTGGAGCTATTTATTCAGAAGTTATAATAAAAAAAAATCAGGCAAGCACTTTGTGCCACACCCCTTCATACCGAATAGGGTTAACCCTATTCCTACTGGGGGGGGGGGGGGGGGGGGGGGGG
>JAULBZ010006357.1:0-12461 GCA_032360805.1 Neoturris breviconis
TTCAAATTTTCACGCATTTCCATACATGTGAAAAGTTCAACTTTCCACCATTTCCACATGTGGAAATGTGAGGAAATATGAATTTTCCACAAAATAAAAAATGAGGAAAGTGAACATTCATGGCATTGAGTAAATCCACCGTCCACCGTCCAGCGTACCAGCTTCCGTGACCACCGTCCCACTGTTCGTAAACCACCGTCTGAAGTAATATTTTACCTATATATTACCTTGGAAGCTAGGAACAGTCCGCAGTAATTACCTTGGAAGCTAGGAACAGTCCACAGTAATTACCTTGGAAGCTAGGACAACGTTTTCAAAGCTGTACTCGCGTCGTCTTCACTGTGAACTTTGTACTCGTTTTGTCCCGATGTGTTTTATTTGGGAGCTGTTCAAATGTGTTACGGAAAACATACGAAAACAAACATCTCTACAAAAAGTGAATTATCTTACTATACAATATGACAAGCGTATATATGAACGTATTAAAAATAATAAATTGTTGACTATGGAAAGTGTGGCCATTCTCGAATTGACATTATTATAACTTGATTCAATGTAGTGTCTCAATTTGAGTTATTTAAATGTAAATGCGAAGAATATGAATACCTCCCAGTGTGCAGAAAAAGTGTTCAAAGTCTGCAGTGAAGACGCTAGAACAACGATGAAGAGGTTTTTCTAGCGTGCAGACTTTGAACGAGTTTTGAGCACTGGGAATTGATCAAGGAGATGTTTCAATTTTGAAAATACCCGTATTTACTGTAATAAGCGCCCTCCCTATAAAAAGCGCCCCTCTCCAATAAGCGCCCCCTTTAATACAAAACTTATTATATAAGCGCCCCTCTTTAATAAGCGCCCCCCTCTTTAATAAGCGTCCCCTTTTAAAGCACACCATTTGCTCCCACCTGATGTAAAACTGAAAGCAAAATACAAATGTTTATAAATACTCAATTTATTTCAACTACAGTATTTGCCCAAAGTTTTTGCTAATTTTGCTTTTAAATTTAATGTTCATATGAGCGGCTTTTCCCTTCTGCCGCTTTTTAGCTTCCTCTAGAAATATTCCAACAAGCTTCTTAGTTCCACACACAAAATATGTTCTGGGAACCACCAAGTCATTTTCTAACTGCCTTCCACCGCATACTTTTTCGTCGATTTCACTACCATCCTTCTCCACAAACCTTGTAGAGGGGGATGAGGACGTTGAAGTTGATTAATGTGACAGTTGTTTCTTAGTTAATAAGACGTTGTTTCTTCGTTGTGTGCCGGTTAGGGATGATTATTTTAGAAAAAACACAGAACTGTATCTAGTTATTAAGCCCCCTACCCCTCAAAACAAAAATTATTATATAACCGCCCCTCTCTAATAGGCGCCCCCCCTAAGATCCGAAAAGTTTTATAAGCGCCCGGGCGCTTATTACAGTAAATACGGTACTACAATTTCTCAGGTCTTACTCATGGTCTCATTTCGTAACTACAGAACGTGTTAGCCTTGGTACTTCAACATACGGATAGTGTATTTATAACAATAACCAGGCTGTGCACCAAGAAATCCACGATCTCAGCTGTATTATTTGTCTTTCGTGTTGTGTCGTGTCTTTCATGTCGTGGTATGTAGAAACCATCCCCAGTAAGTAAGAACACATATTCGTCAGTAAAGACGCTACAACAATGATGTTCGACATTATTCTAACGTCTATACTACTGGTTTGGAACGCGTTTTTTCCGCTAGGCTTAAATTTTATATTTGCTTTCTGTTAAATAAGTTAGCTGTACAATAACGACAACGGCAACAACGACAATTGAAAATCTTCCCCGTGGGCAAAAAATCTGTTCAAAGTCCGCAGTAAAGACGCTAGAAAAATATCAAACGACGTTGTTCTAGCGTCTTTACTGCTGACTTTGAACAAGTCTTTACTCACTGGGTGCATATAACCAAGAGAGGTTTGTATGGATTGTTTCTACGCTAATGTTTTCATCTATAAATATTATTTTTGAGAAACTCCTTAACGAAGAAACCAATTCCCAGTGGGCAAAAACCTGCTCACAGTCGGCAGTAAAAATGCTAGGACAACGTCGTTCGATGTTGTTCTAGCATCTTTACTGTGAACTTTTGAACAAGTTTTTGCCCGCTGTCCAGTGGGCAAAATCTTGCTCAAAATCCGCAGTAAAAACGCTAGAACAACGTTGAAAATGCTGTTTTAGTGTCTTTACTGCTGACTTTGAGCAGGTTTTTTCCTGCCGGGTGGGTTAGTGCAAACTCGTTGCTATGACTCTTTTTTTCGACATTTTTCTCATTTTAGCCACAATTTACAACATTTGCTTTCTTCAATTACTTTTTACAAAACCATTTAGCACCACTCCAAGTATATTTCCACTAGGCGAAGAATCGCTGCGAAAAAAGACATTATATTGGTAGAAGTCGAAGTCACACAACGTTTGACCTCAATTTCTACCAATTAATTGTCTTCTTTTGGCTTTCGCAGCGAATTATTTGCCGGCAAATGACATTAGAACAATGTTGTTCTGATGTTATATACTAACTATGGTTCATATGTAGCATTTGCCGTTCCATTGCCATTCTTTTCTTCTGGAAGTGTTTCTAAATGTCGTACATTTTTCAGTTCAACATCCTCAGTTGATTTTGTTTTACCATTAGCAATCTCATCAACTTCATATGTTGATTCCAAACCTTGTCGGTATGATATAGATTCTTTACGTTTTTGAACTTCTGACATGCTAGACATTCTCCGTACTGATCTTCTCTTTTCTTTCTTGTCGTGTGCATCTATGAACTCTTTCATATCTTCGCGCATATCTCGACGGATAAAAACTAAAATGAAGAAAATATAAATATATATAAATATTGTTTCTTCTTTGTGGACAATAACTTGATAATGATAATGCTCTGATAATTTTTTGCTAGAAGGATCCCAATATGCAAAAACTTGTTCGTTCGACATTCATCTAGCGTCTTTGCTGCTGACTTTGAACTAATTTCGGCGTACTAGGCTGGACTCTCTAGAACATCGACTTCTTAGAAGAGGAAAGTTCAAAGTATCATATAGGTGCGCTTAACAAATGTATATTAAACTGATAAATCAAACTATCTCTGTCGTTATGACAACGCTACTCAATAGTTTAATAATTGTTTACTATACAGGCATGGAAAAAAAACTGTCGCCATGATAACGTCAACTAGAAGCTATATCGAGCCGTGAATAATAATTGGTTGTTATGACTTTAGGAGCCATTTTAAAGTTTAATTTAAAGAGCAGCTTTTTTGTTAGAATTTTATCAAATTCAGCCAAAATGTAACTAGCTACTTACATGGATAGCTACCTCAAGGAGCTTTTAAAAGTGGATTTACGATGGGCCAAAAAATCAAAAATAAACACATTCCATTGGTAGAAATTAACCTCACACGCTGTCTTCTCTTGACGTTCACACAAAATATTTTGCCTAGTGTACATCCACCTTAGTTTTTCGCCTAGTGTACTTCTACCTTAATAAAAGACTTAGTAAGATGATTTGTAAATATGGTTTTTGAGATTGCTTCCAGTGAGCAAATACGCCCAATGATACGCCCAATGAGTTACAACTTACTTGATAATAAAACAGGCAAGAAAATTAAGCCATGAATCAATCCAAGAACAACAATACCAAACACCATTTTAAAGAAGATTCTGAAACCTTCTGCTTGTGAGAACGCTGTAATTATTGCACCCAAGAACGTACTAATACCTAAATATAGAATCGATACCGTATTGATAACCCAATGAGCAAAAACATGTTTAAAGTCTGCAGTAAAGACGCTAGAACAACGTTGAAGACGTTTTTGTAGTGTCTTTACTGCAGACTTTGAACAAATTTTTGCATTGGGGTGGTCATAGGTGTTTCCTTACAAAATATATACAATTTTGTTTGATTAATGAAATACTGATTGACGTCAAGTTTTCACTGAAATAACTGAAGCATGACATCAGATTTTCTTAAAACTTAAAATATTTTGTTGCTATAGTAACGTCAGGTGTTAGTCCGATATCTTGCACAATGAATAACGCAGATAATTTGTCTGAAATGGAAAAATGTTCGGGTGTAGTTACTTAAGAGATAAAATTTAACAAAACAGAATCTGTACAGAATTGTGTCAGGTCAACAAACTTGCAGTAGATTGGTTTCTTTGGTACGAAGTAACCAATCCATTACAAGATCGTTGACTCAGTATTCTTCTGTGCAGATTTTATTTTTAAGACGGTCCCGAACCGTCGTACACCGAAGAAACCAATCCATTGCAAAGTCGTTGACTTAACACACTTGTGTACATATTTTGTTAAATTTCATCAATTTTAGTTGACTTACCCTAGTTGGAGCAAAAGTTTGAGAAGCCAGAGAATTAATTGTATGATAGACTTGTTCTCAAATGACGAAAAGGAGGTGTTGGTTGCCCAAAGTCTCTGCACAAAAAAGGAGTTATTGCATTGCAACAAGTTTTTACTCTGATCAACCAATACCTCGTGTTAATTATTTTGTAAAGAGGTCTACTAACTGTACGATTGTTGACGTAGTAGCTACACTCATCGAGAATGGACGCCATATAAGAGCTCGCATATCTCCATATTCGGACAGTACATGAACATTATTATAATACGCAGTCCGAATATGGAGATATATGGGACCGTGTTTGGCCGAATATGGAGATATATGGGGCCGTGTTTGGCCGAATATGGAGATATACGGGACCGTGTTTGGCCGAATATGGAGATATACGGGACCGTGTTTGGCCGAATATGGAGATATACGGGACCGTGTTTGGCCAAATGGAGATATACGGGACCGTGTTTGGCAGCCTTTTGTTCTGTAATAATTTATATTCCTACCTCCATTCAATACACTTTTCCCCATGGTTTGCAATGCGTCAATTACTCTCAACTCTGGTGTATCTTTCTTTGATATCATGAATGCGTGCGCAATATGACACGTATAATCAACACTAAATCCAATCGCCATAATAATTATAGTCATCGCAATTACATCAAGCGACACATCCCAAGCCGTCATCAATGCAAATAACTCAAATAGTAAACTTGTGAAGCTGAGAAATACTAAACCAGTAATTCCTGGATGTGTGAGATAGGGTAATGTTATAATGAGAATGGCACCAGCACAAATGGAAAGATTCAACACTGTTGCATCAACAACAGCTGCAAACTGTTCTGCATATATGAACATGATTGAAATTGGAAATATTCCCTGTATTGTCGACTTTTTTTTTAAATCAGTTCTTATAGTTTTCATTGCTTCGGCTTGATTTATTGCATCGGTATCATTTTCGTAAAAGAATACGACACGTGACGAATCTATTTTCTTTGTCATGTTATTATAATTAACATCGATTTTGTACATCGGATTCTCATTTAAAAATACAGTAACATTCTCCATGAAATTGAAATATGCTGAACGAGATGGATCGTTTCCCCATTTTAAGTATGCACCCATCCAGTTAACAGTCATTGTCTCGTATCTCGTATTGTCTCTTGCAATGATGTCTAGATCAACGACGTCTTGCCTTGATTTATTTGTCGTGTATGCGGTAGGTGTCGGCATTATAATACTAACGTCATAACCTGCTGGGAAATTATCGTCACGTGCAGCTGCGAACTCTCTGAAATATGAGCCGTCTGGACCAAGTTTTTTCCATTCAAATTTCTGTGTGATCTGCGATGTACCATAAGCACTAGCAGCTAAGAGACCACAGGCAGCTAAGAACACGATAACTTTCATAGGTACTGTCATGAGTAGTTTTCCCCATTTAACTAACATCTGAAGTAGAAAAATAGATGTAAAGCCGAAGCAGGGGCACAAAACACAGCAGTATGAGAGAATCTATAAAATGCTAAATCCCAGTGTGTGGATAGTTGATCAAAGACCGCAGTAAAGATGCTAGAACAAAGTTTCCAACTTCGAACTCGGATACAGGTATATATTTTTTAGATGTGGATAAATTCACAAGAGTGGAAATTGGACTTGGTTTATTTCCACTTGGCAACATACTCGCTGTCAAATGCTACAAGATTCGATCAAGGATATATGGCAATACACAATTCATATACGGGAAATCTGAGTCCGTACCCTTTCATACTGTGAGAGTAGAGATTATAATCGCTTTAAAGCCGATAACTATACTCAAAAAACACTCCGCCACAGGTGATGTCCTGTAGTTATATTCAGGCTTTTAAAACACTAACCTTTTCAGTAAGAGAAACATAATCTGATTTCCATGGGTTTTCATTGTAACCATCTACCGAACAACATGCACAAACATCTCTTTTACCTGCTTCCATGCGGTTTATGTCCCATGTTAACAATGCCACAAACAAAGTGATTAACATCGCGTAAGCAAAAAAGATTGAGAGAGCTGCATAAACACAAAATAAATGCACACCAGGAAATTCACTGACTGTTGAAACCGCAAACGCAACAAGATCAGTAGTCGTTGTCATAGTGATTGAACCACCGACATGCTTCATTGCAATGACTAAACGTTCTGGACCTTGAATATCAGAATCAACCGATTGCATTGCGTCCACGATTATAAACATGTTGTCCATACCTACAATTGAGAAGTCAAAGAATCGAAATTAAATTGGGCTGATAAAGTTTTGAGGGATCCGTAAATCATCATCGTTAACATTTACTCGTATATAATATACATATAATGTAATACTTTTTACGAAACTTCGTTCTCAGGCTACCTTAGCTAATAGGTCAGTTCGCAACCTCGTTTCCAGGGTCTCCTGCCATGGCAAGAAGCCTTGAGAACGAGGTTGATCAGATCCATAGATAGATGTTTTTTTATTCCAAAAAGAATTCACGTCATATAGCAAATCAATTTGACGACATATAACAAAAGAAATTGACATCATATAACTGAAGAATTTAGCATCATAAAAATAGGGAATCATCATCCTCATCATAAGCATGTATTCGTATATGTAATATAAATAATGTAATACGCTAGAGAAGAAAAGAAAAAATAAAGAGAAATTCCCGCGAATCTCTTGGAGATTGTAGAGATCATTCTTTTTTTTTCTCACTTTGACACTATATCTATCCTGTCATTAGGCTTATTGTAATTTGAATACCTCGTACCAAAGGAAGAAACCCTTGAAACGAGATTTGTCATAAGACCGATGACCTAATTTGTGATTTATCTGGCACTGTTTCTATCCCGAAAGGCCGCCGGTATTATAAATAGAAAACTTCGAAATTAAAAATAAAAACGAAAAAAAGGAACATTTTATCATAATTTCGTTATCCTGTGAAACCAGCAATAGTTTGTTTCCCATTACAACTAAATTCTGGAGAGATATAAAGATAAATAAATAAAAAGGCATCTGTTTCTACAACGTTTTACCCATTGATCGAATTCAAAACTCTTGCTTTCTATAGGGAATGACGTCGTATAAAGATTTTCAACCAAACTTTAGAACTTGGAACTATCAGGTTAACGTGGCCTTTAAAGTAACTTTAGACACGCACGTTGGACCTAGTTTGGAATAATTTCAAAAAGAGCGTCTAGTCATTGATTTCTTTTTAACTATTTATATAAATATACGGCTTTTCGATTGGTGCACAGTTAGGGCAGTTAATAAGGGCCAATAAATGTAGATACCGATTAGGACCTCCGAAAGAATGTACGCAAATAAAAAGCATTACGTCATAGATCTTCAGATAGTAGTAAATTGTCAAGATCTTGAAGTTTGTTGCCAGCCCGAATATTCTGAAATTAACTGGTTGCAATCCCGAGGGTCTTGAAATTGATTGGTTCCAAGCCTTAAGATCCTGATATTGATTGGTTGCATGTCGGAAGATCTTGAAATTGATTGGTTGCAAGCCAGTTGTGGCATCAAACATCAATGTAAATATACCCAGTGGAAAAATAACTTGTTCAAAGTCATCAGAAAATATGATAGAACAACGTTGTTTTACGCTGTTCTAGCGTCTTTATTGCAGACTTTGAACAAGTTTTTGCCCACTGTGTTTGCAACTAAAAACACCAGAGTAGCTTATTTGACAATCTGAACTTACCAATTCCAAGTATAAGAAACATCAGAATACCAGTAAATGCCACAAAATCAGTTCCAACCCACATTGCTAAACCAAAACCTGCTATAACACCTGCCATTATTACGCATATACCCATGATACCAACGGTTAAATGACCAGCAACTGGATCTTTTATTCTCAAGAACACAAACAAACAAAACAGAACCATTAGAATAAAAGCAACACTGAATAATGGTAAATCACCAATTGTACTTTCTAATATAGCGTCATCTCTTGTACGTGCAGCAAAGTAAAACAATTCAACACCTTGTGTTTTGAATATATCTACAGTATCTTTGCAGAGTGAAATGTATTTATCTTCCCACCCATTGATCATATCATACGTATCATCACTGGTATGAACATACTTTAAAAAGTACGTCATTCGAACTGCATTTGAACTTATAACACTCACATTGCCACTTGTGGACGCTTTGAATTGACCAAATATATTTGGGAAGTTTAGATTTGCTGGTCGTCCATTAAGAAGTAATCTTGTACTGTTCAAATAGTAGCTGTTCAATTGTGCTATTATTTTTTCTGTAGTATTTGCAGCTGTGATTATCGTATTATCGTAATTGAAAACTTCAACTGAACTAACAAATTCACATTCACCACTAGGATTTCTTAAACATGATTCGTTAAATTTATCAATGGCTATAATTTTGTTATGGAGTTCTAAAGTCTTTTCAAATGCTTGATTAGTATCAAATACATTTCGGTTATCACGATACTTAACGATGAATTCTTCAACACGATATTTTACTTGAAAGTATTTTTCTCCTTTATCCAAATCATCAAATGCTTGACTTCCCTGCGGTATAAATAACTCTTCGTTTCGTACTAACGCTTTAAAACGCCAGCCACCTATCGCCATAAGTATAACAAACGAGATAGATAACCAGATGACCAGAGTATGATGGGTTGTGATGAATCTTGTATGATATTCAAATAGGCGTTCTATAAAATCGTTAATTATTCTGCATATGCGGATCCAGCCAATCCATATTGATTGCATGCAACCTCTCTTCTTTCCTCTAAAAAACAGACCGGTAATAATTTATTATAGATATAATATTCTAGAGATTCTTATTAGGCAAACACTTGTTCAAAGTCCACAGTGAAGACGATAGAACAGCGTTGAAAATCTGGTTTTAGAGGAGTCACTGCGAACTTTAAACAGGTACATTGAGTATACGTCACCATACGGACTGTGGCAACAGAAATATATAAGACATATATTTAGCAGTGTTGCACGCTCCCAGTGGGCAAAAACATGTTCAAAGTCAGCAGTAAAGACGTAAGAACAACGTTGAAGACTTTGTTCTAGCGTTTTACTGCGGACTTGAACAGGTTTTTTTGCCACTGGTCATTTGGTAATGCAGAGTAAAATAACCGTATTGGGAAGAATTTCAAGTTGTGGTTCAGTTATCACAAATTTCGTACAGTTAAACGCGTATTTTCTTGTGAGAAGAATAATATTACGTTTCCTTATTTAATTAATTAAAACTATAAAATAAAAATGTGGAAATAAGAAACCTGTCGCCATAATTATACATTAAAAAGTTGTAAAAAATGTATAAATAATATGACGTCACTTTCAACCAATGACTCATTTAGAATTTGCGCGAACGTATTTGTCAAATTGGTGATATTAAAACTTGGGTTTCAATAGCTGAATTTTGACGTGCGGCAAGTAGTACGTTTAACATCGTGCGATGCTGTGTTTTTAATGAACCATTGAAAAATAAAATTTGTTATGTACTTAATATCACCTAACTGTCGCTAAAAGCGCCTGGCACCAATATACAGAATAATTTTTAAATTTTGTTTCAATATACGCCTTGTCGTGAAAAACTTCGAAAAACTTTTAAAAGATACGAAAACATGAAAACGGTATTCCTTAAGATAGAACTAGTAGGTACGTTTAATAAAAATAAAGATGGATTTCCAGTAGCGTAAAATTCCGCGCAGAATCCAAATGAAGATATTTCATTGGTAGAAATTGACGTCACATGTCAATTTCTACCAATAGAATGTCTTCATTTGGATTCCGCGCGGCATTTTACGCTAATGGAAATCCACCTTAAGACAACGAACTTTAACCATTGAATTGTAAACGTTTTTAATTATTTTAAATATTGAAAGTATTCTCATCAAAACCTTAACAAAAATTGTTTTCTTAAAATTGCTAACTATTTGGGGTACAGGATCCATAGCAACAGAAACCTAAAACACACTCAAGTCCATAGCAACTGTCCGTTTTAGGGCATGAAAATGGTTTATTAAAGTTATATGCGTGACATCTATTGATATTTTTTACCTAAGCAACGGTTACCATGGTAATTAGCGATGAGTAACAATAATATTTTCAACATTTAAAATAAGTAAAACGTTTACAACTCAATGGTTGTTGACGTCATCATAGAAAGATGCGCTAAATTAGGAGATTTAACATTATGCTTTAACAGACACCTTTAGGACGAAATGGCGCTAAAAATAAGAAATGCTCAGTCTGGGGCAAATTTAAAGTTTCTTTTGAAAAAAGCGTATAACTTTGTAATATATCATTGTTTAAGGAACCGTCTTAAAATTAAAATTTACTGAGGAGAGTACTGAACCAATAATCTTGCAATGGATTCGTACCGAAGAAACCAATCCATTACAAGCTCATTGACCTAACACTCTTCTTCACTTAATAATACTTACTGCGCTCCCATTGTGATCTGTTCTTGGAGATTGATAGGATTTTTTATAATCAGCTTAATTTATTTTTCAACGAAGTAACTATTTTTATAATGTTTATCTAAATTTAAAAACAGAATGAAATATATGGAAATAATTGCAAACGTCTACAGTCTCTGAAACATAAACCCTACTGGGACAAAAGCCTGTTCAAAATCCGTAGTATAGACGCTAGACGTAACGTTTGAAACTTTGTTCTAGCGTTTATACTGCAGACATTGAACACGTTTTGCTCACTGGGAGAGGTTGTAACTGATTGGTTTGTAGTTCTGGAAAAGCCAATCAATTACCAGTTATTTGACATATTCTAGTGCTCGAACTAAAAGTTATTTTTTAACATCGCTTCAAGCTACAAACTATGTTCAAAATTCTGTCTTCCCATAATAATAATAATAATAATAAATCATGATGTTCAACAATACTCGACAATGAAATGTTGAATTAATTTAAGATTTGATATTTGTCCAATAGTACAATATAAATAAAAAAACTCTAGGGCAATAACGAGTTCAAATTCAAACTTACCCATGTAAAAATATCACCAAAGTTCAAATAACATTCTTAACAATAAATAAGCGCGGATCTCCACTTGACGAATTCGGTTGCACAAATTCAAAATGAAGCCATTACATTGGTTGAACAGGTGACGTCAATTTCAACTGATGCCATGGCTTCATTTAGAACTCGTACGAACGAATTCGCCAAGAGGAGATCCAATAAATATTGTCAAATGAAGTCTTGTTGAATTTGGATGATTGAATATCAGATAAATCTCATAACGTTCCTACAACCCAGTGGGCCAAAACTTGTTTAAAGTCCGGGCAGTAAAACAAAACGCTAAAACAAACGTTAAAGACATTCTTGCATCATTACTGTGGACTTTGAACATGTTTTTGCCCATTGTAAATGCCTATATAGGGATTATTATCACAGGGTCACTCAGTGGGCAAAAACCTGGTTTAAAGTCAGCAGTAAAGACGCTAGAACAACATTGAAAACGTTGTTCTAGCGTCTTTACTGCGGACTGTGAACAGGGTTTTTTGCCACTGGTCATTTGGTAATACAGAGTAATATAACCGTATTGGAAAGAATTTCAAGTTGTGGTTCAGCTATCACAAATTTCGTACAGTTAAACGCGTATTTTCTTGTGGGAAGAATAATATTACGTTATATATTCCTTATTTAATTAATTACAACTATAAAATAAAAATGTGGAAATAAGAAACCTGTCGCCATAATTATATATTAAAAAGTTGTAAAAAGTTGTAAACAATGTATGAATAATGTATATAATACGAGGAATCATTGAAAAGTTGCTAAAATTTTGATTTATTCACGGAATGAATAGTTATTTTGTTATTTTAGAAGTTTTATTTCGGTAGCGAATAACAAATAAATTCCATGTATACATACATATATACATACATGCTAGAAAAAATCGACATCAAAACTCGAAAACTGCTTACGACTACAGGAAGTTTTCATATTAACAGTGACATCGATAGACTATACAGTTACCGTGAAAAAGGAGGAAGAGGTTTGAACAGCCTTGTAGATATCTACATATCGAGACTGGTATCAATTAGCTCTCATCTTAAAGAAAAATCACC
>JAULBZ010006358.1:0-12460 GCA_032360805.1 Neoturris breviconis
ATCTAACCTTGCAAAAAGGGAGAACTGAGACTTTTTATGTCTCGTTCTTTAGAGAGCCAAATCTCTAAAAATTATATAAATACTGTCATCTTTATGACAAGTTTTATCATTACGGCTTGCGGTTTTGTTACTCCTCCACATTAACATATATAAATAATGAAAATAAATTCAGAATATACAATGTAAATAAATAACATTTGCAGGCAAAGAAATAACCATTGTCGATCAACAAAATTAGCCTAAGAAGAACCATCAGAATGAAAAACCACATAAAATATTTTCATAGAAAATTGGAGGAATGTTATTAGCGTTCATGTTACAAAAAGGTTTATTACTAACAAAAGTTTTTCTTTCCCCAACATCTAAAGTGTAAAATATATTATAACTATTCTAGTAACTATTATAATTAGCTGAAAAGCTAATCTATGGGATTGGTGAGATATGACTGGATAAGTTATCTTATGGTTCATAAGAGTTCTAAATCAGAATATGGTTCATAAGAGTTCTAAATCAGAAAATCTATGCTTTCTTTTGTTCTTTTGTTGACGCTGCCGCCACTCACTGCAAACAACAACATAATTGTTGACATAGATTTTTCGATTCTCATCAATCTCATGGATTATGACTTTTACTTAAAGGAAAATGTTTTTGCTGTTTTTTTTCGCAGAAATAATTTTGCAGAAGAAATTTCTCGGAAAATTAAATTCCTGTGTTTGCCCCTAAATTGCCTACAAAAATATTCTGCGAAAATTAAGGTTCCAAACATGAAAATTTCTTCCCTTAAGGTACAAACATTAAAAATTAAAAATATAAACTACAAAAATTAACGGAAATTGGCACCACCTCTGCCCTTACCTCCACTCCTACCTTCTCTGTGTTCCAATACCCACCATCCACAAAACCACCTCCATCTCTCTTCCTACCACGTCTCTCTGCCTCATCATCTTCCCTCGATTACACCATTTTGCCCCCACTCTTTTTCCAATTTTCAAAATTTAGGTTGCTAATATATTACCTAATGTTTTATTCTCCATACAAAACTCCTTATAGCTTTCCTAAGTCGAGGAATTACTTTCTTTGATATCCTAAAGAAAAAAAATTATTCTGCTAAGTTTACTCTTTTGTCTGGTGCTATTTGACATAACTGTTCTGACATTTTCTGATACAGATGTTTCTTTCTAATCTGACGCTTTGATACCTTATAACTATATGTGAACTATTTTTGACTGTGGTTGTAATCATAGCTTTAACTATGGCATGATACACGTTTTTTTTAAAAGAAATACGTTTTTAAGAAAATGAGCCTCAAAAGCACAGAAAAGTCAGAAAATCCTGAAAGAATCCTCAGCTTAAAATGTAGTAATGTCAAAAATGGAAGGAATTGTAAATAAAACACTATAATTGTATTAAACTTTAGTGACTAATAATGATGTTTTTGTTGTCTTTTACTTTTTAGTAACAAATGCTTTTTGAGGCTCAGGACATAAAACGTTTTCTTATAAAAAAAACAATGTGTATTCGTATCTAAATTAATTACACTAGCTAATTGCAACTTACGTTAACACTTTTTTCAAGCTTTTCGAGCCTTGCCTCCAGAAGTGCAACTTTATAGTTTAACTCCTACAAAGTGAAATATCTATATAAACTAAAAAAACGCCAAACATTTTACTCTAATAATGACTTACTGCTGGTCAGGAGTTTTTTTTATAAAAACACGATTTAGACGTATTTAGAGTTTGCACATGCATATCAAAATATCTCAACTATCCATGTTTTCTTGTGAAACATTGATATCGACTAGAAATTCTAACATATAAATACGATTTAGACGCATTTACAGTTCGCGCATGCATATCAAAATAACCAGAATCTCTTTAGAATGAGAATATCCACGTTTCTTTGTGAAACATTGCTATTGACTGAAATTTCAACCTAAAAACACGATTTAAACGTATTTAGAGTTTGCACATGCGTATCAAAATAACTTGACTATTTTTAGAACGAGAATATCCATGTCTTTTTGTGAAACATTGATACCGACTCAACATTCTCACCTAAAAACACAATTTAGACGTATTTACAGTTTGCGCATGCGTATCAAAATAACCAGAATTCTTTTAGAATGAGAATATCCATGTTTCTTTGTGAAACATTAGGACCGATGCAATATTTCAAACGGAAGTACCATTAATATTCTATGTATTTTTTGCGCATGTGGTAAAAGTTTTTTTGGGGTCGTAGTGGGTTGTTATGAATTTTTTTGGGTCGTAGTGAATTTATTTTGGGTCGTAGTGGGTCGTAGTGAAAAATATTTGGGTCTTAGTGAATATTTTTTTTGGGGTGGTAGTGGATCGTAGTGAAAATGTTTTGGGTGGTAGTTTTTAAATTACCTTAACTGTCATCCGTGATATCTGGGTATTCTGTTTGCTTACAAATAACTTATGTTTTAACTTTTTAGAAGCATTGACAAAGGGGCTTGACATTCAGTCTTGTCTTTGAGTCTTTACAACCCCACCTATAACCCTAGTTTAGTAGGGAGATCACGTTTGCTCTTTAGGTCACCAGACAATCTTGCTGCCCTAAGTCATTATTGGAAGGCAGTTTGATTGTCATGTCTTATCTTTGTGAAGTTAGGCCCACACATAACTCTAGTTACCCCCTTCAGGTCCTAATATCTTAAGGCTTGATCTGATTTTTTAAGGCTGGTTGCAATATTTAACAAAAGGCATCTATGTTAGGCTGAGTGTTGGACGTCCGTAACACATGTGGAAAGATACTGCCAGAGTCACAAGTTCTGGCGCACAGATCGCTGTTTGTTGTTATTTTGTAAATTTATACAATATTTTGTTTAAATACACATAAATGCTTTTCCTTTTTTATGTAGTACGTTCTTGTGGTTCATTTTTTGTTTTGTACTTGTCCTGAACGCCATTCAATTTGTTTTGCATACATACCTTGCAAAAAGGAGAATGGCTGTTCACACAGTTCATTTTAAGGAGGGCCTAACCTCTAATATTTTATTTTAACATAAGTCACTAGACAATATTATTGCAGCTTGCTGTTCTGTTGCTCATTTTCATGTTTTCACAAAAACATTTCAATCGTAAATTTCTAAGCGGTATCTGATATCGTAGACTTCTTAAAAAGCTTGTTTTTCTAAATTAAAATGATTCTCTTTGATTGGCAGTGCACTCAACCAGTTGGAAACTCCTGTTTTAAGTGTAGCCTCCAAGGTTCGTAAGCGTGCAGGATCATTACTTTTGATCTCATTTAAGATTTCAATATTTTGTTTTCGTTTTTCATTCTTAAGTTTGTTGGAAGTTTGATTCTGCTTATCAGCAACCTTACTATCGTAGCATAGATCCTGTTCTTGAACTTTTTTAACCATATCTCCTGTAATTATTTTAGAATTTTCATATTCAATTTTGCAATGTTTGGATAGAATAAGTATACCCAACCTCCTAGCTTTGCAGGAAGAGAAAACAATTTTCTCTCTGTGTCATTACATAGTTACCCATTTAACAGTTCTAAGGAGGGCCTAACCTCTAATATGTTATTTTAACATAAGTCACTAGACAAGTTATATCATTGCAGCTTGCTGTTCTGTTTACTCAATTTCATAGTAAATTAACAATAATAATAATAATGTTCCTTCTTTTTTAAAGAAAATACCATCGTTGTTTATTTCATGGAGCAATTTACACATACATTAACTAAAAAAGGAATTTGTTATGGCAAAGAGATATTAATTAGGAGAAAATTCCTTAGGTACAAAATCACTTTTGAAATTTCCATTTTTTGAGAAAAGAATCGCTCATTTCGACACTTCCCGATAGTTTTGGATTTTCTGGGTACGATCACTGTGTGTCACTTATCAATTTTGAATTGAATGTGATTATGTACCTTTAAATCTACAGGAAATTGAAAAAATGAATCTACCAAAAAAAATTCAGTGTTGCAATCATAACCATTCATCATCACAACTTGTTTCCTTTCACCTTGCACACGCCAAAACAGTGATAAATGACGAAATAATTCTCTTACGAAATAATCAAAAAGCCTATCATGCCTTGGTGCCAGGTTTTCTAGAAACAATCCATCATCTACAACATCCAATGGTGTATTGTCGGGTTTTTGATGACATAAACCTTTGGGTCTTCTCTTCCCATATGAACTTTCTGGTTTAAAGTATTTGTTATCTATATAAATATTGACTGGTATATAAAACTGAATATATAGGCCTACTACGTATCTTATTTCACTAATTTAGCACCAACTTTATATTCCAATTAACTCACTTTAAAAGATTTATTTAACTTATATAAATCTGTGGTCGACCTAACGTTTTACAAACTGTTTCGCAACATTAGGTCGACCGGCGATGACGCTAGGTCGACCGGCGACCTAATGTCGTTTTTTTATAGTTAAATATTAGGGTGATTGTCTCTTCTTCTTTAACCTCTTTGGGCACGCCTTATTCCTGTATTCCAGTAGGCAAAAAATGTTGCGTGAATTGCAATTGAATTCCTGGTCACGTCATTTTGAACCAATATATGTCATCTTTTGAAAATCGCATGACCTAAAGTTAAACGATAGCAGAGAATAAGACAAAGTCGTGGAATGTGACGGTGGTTTGAAAAACGCATGGTCGTGGAAGCGAAGTTTACAATGTTGTTTTATAGAAACAATGGTCGCAAATTAGGAAGTACCGCCTTAATTTTTACAAATATGCCTTGTTAAAAGCAGGGGCGTTAATCTGAACGGCTTCGATTAGCTCCGTAGTATCAAATAAACTAATATTAATTTTTGGAAGATGTTCCATCCCCCCACTCTTATTTTCCCGTAGCGTTGTTATCATGCTTATTTAATAACTATACAGTCTGAAAACGGTGAGGTGATCCTGTGATTTGTATGGGATGTTTCCAACGACAACGCGATGCTTCTATTCATAAGATAGATTTTTGCCTTAATAATTATTTTTTTCTTTTGTATTTAGTTATTTGAACAACTGTTATCTGTTGACTGTCTAGCGAAGGAATCCTGATTACAATATCGTCTAATTAGGGTATGCACTGAAGAAGTCTACGATTTAGTAGACGTTGCTTGGACCTTATTACGTGCCAGCGAAATAAAAGATTCCATATACTTTTATATGTAGAAATGATATTATTCTCATGTGCTAAGCAGCTAGCTATATTATATTGTTTTACAATTGACACAGAACGTATACATGTTGATGTAGTTGCACGAGATGGTTGGACTAAAATTGATGCATGCTAATGTAAACCTCCAAGCAGCTTATCACAAAACAACATAGAGTCGATACAACGAACGAGTGATCCTTCTTACGGCTTGTATTTAGTCGTTTCAGTAAAATCGTGTTGCTGAATCTTAGCAAATCGAGGTACACCAATAGGCTTATTCAAACAAGACTAATTTTTTCACTTATAATCCAATACTATCGATATCAAGAAAAAATATGATTTGAATACTAGAGGAGCAAATACACGCGCTCCAATTATTTAATGTTTTCTAACCCAGTGACTTATCTATTTTTCCTAGTAAATTTGAGAAATTGTATTGTTTTAAAGTTAAAGAAATGCTTAACTAGAAACACTTATCTTAGCATCAATTTATGCAATAATACAGCGTAAACCAAGTATAACGAATAAACTTTTGAAAAGGATGCTGATTTTTCTGAAGTTTACTTATTTTTAGATTTACTGAACATTGATGTAACATTTATTCACTACAAAGATGTTATATTTTGTGTACAAATAGCTATACAACTATTATATATCTGTGTCAAAAACACCTTTTCCTGTATAATGTGACCAGCCTGAGGGTGATGTTTAAGTAATGCTAATTTGTTGGCCAAATCCCGCCATGTTGATGCTTATAAAGGTATGATGCTTATAAAATAAAAAACGTTTATTCCACGTATACGAACATTGATGGAATACTGGATCGTATTCGGTTCGTCATTCACACTATGTGCAGTAAAGAAGCTAGATTAGTTGACTGGTATTTATTAAAAAAATTGTCTAAAATTAATGAAACATCCGAAGAAGAATCCTAAGAAGAATAGATTTTCTTATAAAAATATTTCGTCTGACGTCATTAATCTTTAGTAACGCGACTGAAAAGAGGTTGTTATATGTAATTTCTTCTGATTTTTAACTAATTTCTTTAAATTAATTAATATTGACTTAGTTTTATTTGTAATTTCAACTAATACCATATTCTACTGCATTTAATACTAGTTGGCAAGAATTCCAAAAAATAAATAATAACTAAACATTTCGAGCGCACTTACGGCGTTATAACATCAGTTTCCTCTGGGTTTTTCATAAAATGATGGACTTTGTCAATACAGTGCACCCAAAATAGCAACAGAATGTCTGTCATGACGTCACTAGTTACATCATGTCAACATGATGACATAATTATAAAGTCAGCATAAATGAAGGTTGAAGCATATATTATGAATATTGAGTTATTAAACGTTTAATTTTTTTTACTTTTATTTAAACGGCAATTTGAAAGGTGGTTTCGAAAAATGACGGATACCTTTTAAAGATCACCATTTTATACTTCTTTTTCTAAAACGATTTTTGTAACTCTAGCGTACTACGATATTCCGATGTACTGAGCATATTTGAACTTGTGTTTTCAAAAGTGTTTCTCTCCATACACAAAGTGTGTATACATACACTACATATAAAGGTTGTCAATAAATGACGCTCTTTTCCAAACATTTACCAGCTAACGCACATTCTTCTTTCTTTTGGCAGTTACATGCTTGAGTGTCGACGTTCTCCACCGTTGATACAATTTGCTTGCTGTGAGATGATATTATACTAGCGATGTTTGGAAGGCAACTATAGCTAACTTTCACATTGTTTCGGTTAAATATCTTAGGGAGCTTGTGTTTCTTCGGAAAGCGTTTATCAATTAACTGCAGGAACCTGTTAGCGATATTTGTTATAACATTGATACTGAAAGGTGGATTAAACCAAATAATATTTTTGTTCTGAAGAATGCCCTAGCTATATCGGTCTCACCGAGAATTCGTTCAGAGATCGTTTCTATAAACACCAAAACTCATTCAAATACGAAAGCAAAGCAAATTCTACAGAACCGTTAAAACATATGTGGGAGTTAAAAAATTCAGGTCCAACGGATGTCACTTCGGATTGGTCAATCTTAGACTATGCCATACCCTCTAAAAATGATACAAAGAAATGTAGCCTTTGTTTAACGGAAAAATATCACGAGATTCTTTCACCAAACAATCTCACAAAAGATCAGAACTGATTTCATAGTATCGGCACGAGAACAAATTTTATCTCTTAAATTATAAGAGCGTCCCACCGGACTAACATGGTGACGTAATTGTAGCAATTACAATTGGTTTCTATCGTTACGACTTCATATAAATATTATTTTGTCTGATGATCATCGTAAGACGTGAAACTTTAAATTACGAATTTGCAACATTTTAAATATATATTATATGACTCTCTATTCCATGTATTGAGCACTCTAAATCTGAAATTTGTTGTATATATACACTGCTGATGAGGGCAAATTAGTCCGAAACGGCGTCCAGTGTTCCCCGATCTTGTCTCCGGATGAGTTCGAGTATATTAAAACTAAAAAAGGTTAAAATTTACAACGTTTCGATGTACAACACATCTTATTCATGTAATATTTTGAATAAAAATATTCACAACTTTTTTCTTATATACAGATTTGTGTCATTTAAAATAAAAATATCTAATTGAAATACAAATGTCAAGAGAGATAATTCTTTTAACAATTGTGTGATGTAAGAATAAAATAAAATAAAGTAAAGAATAAAAATCTATATCTATAGAGAATGAATGATCAGAAATCAGATACAAGTTGAATAAAAAAAAGAATACGGATAACAATTGAGTGAAACCGTATTCTGATCTATGTGATGGAGAGTGTGACTAAATGACAAAGGTGTAAAAATAAGAATAAATTATCACTGCGGAGAAGCGATCACTGAGCACTACCTCAAGCTAGTTGTCTGAAGCAATGCTCAGAAATCCCCTATCAGCATGACACTTCATTCTCATCTTAACCCAGTGGCAAAAGTATGAATGTAACAGCGGAGAAGTGACCAGTAACCATTTGCAGAAGCAATGCTCACAAATCGCCCTTCACTGCGATACTTCACTCTCATTCTGAACACAGAGTGATGAAATGTGTATAATAATATGTACAAAGATAATGTATCTACATCAAAATAAACAAATAGAAATCAGGTTCAAATATAAAGAAAAATAATGTAGAGGTCATATAAAGAATTCATAGCTTGGGTATTGGTAAACAATTGAGTTTGCCAATACCTTTCTCTTTGCCAAAGCGATTCCTCGACGTTTTGAGCATCAGGTGGTATTTGTTCAACTACTTGCACTGCAAAGAACCCATGAGGACTCTCAGGGTTAGGACATTTCTTCTGAAAATGTCGTGCAGTGTCACATCGTTCATTTTGCTTTTTGATGTCACTTTTGTGCAATCTAAAACGATTTTTAAAATTAACTGTTGATCCAACATATTGAGATTGACAATTTTTACAGGAGATAAGATAGATAACATTAATGCTATTGCAGTTAAGATCACCTCTTATTCTGTAAGTTTTACCTGTTGCTTTGCATCTAAATTTGGTATCGCATACTAGATAATTCTTGCAAATATCACAAGAATTACATTTACTAATGATGCAAGGATTTTCTTTCCTAATAGTAGGATACAGTGAAGGTGAAAACATCTCTTTGAGGTTTTTGCCTCTCCTATAAGCTGTAGAGATAGAGTTGTCAGGAAAGATTTTTTTCATTCTTTCATCAGCATATAGTATAGGTATAGTATAGGTAGATGCGATTATATTATTATATTATTATCTGGAATGGTTTTCGAGTAAAGAGTTCCCCTCCATGTTTGGTGCGTCATTATTTTGTAAATCTAACATCCTTATAGGATTTTATTAAAAATGTAAGTATCGTTTGTGCTTGTAAGTGTATGGATACTACATAAGCTAGTGACCATCTGAAGTGCGATAGTTAATAAAACTTGAAAATCGAAATTCATCATATTGCTGACGTCGGCATAAATTTTACTTGACTTTGTTCTCTACCATTGTGTAAGTTTCTGATAAAAAAGCTAATTCGATGTTTTGGATATTAAGAATGGACTTTAAACAAGTTTTAGCCAATGGGAACTATTCAAATATTGTTAATAACGCCTCCTTCTTAACGCCTTCTTAATAACGCCTCCTTCCTCCTTTTTCAACACATCCACAGTTTAAAATATTAAACAGATTTCCCTGGGTTTAATTCAAGATTTACGCGACGTTTATGTTTTTCAGTATTATCCGCTAGTGAGCGCCGCTTAAATATTTGAGATGTCTTATCTGTTCTTAACCCTTCATTAGCATGGTGTAGACTCCCTGAAGTTTTAAATTTTGCTGTAAAATTAACATAACAAAAATTATTATTCAGCATTTTATTTTTTTACATACTTTAAAAATCTGCATCATATTTTTGTGACTTTTTGCCCCCTTGAATCTTCTAATTCCTTTCCACGAATTAACAAATTTCCGGGGGTAATCCATCATACTAACGAAGGGTTAATAACACTTTTCTCAGTATCATCCGCAAGTGAGCACAGCTAGATTCACAGGTATGTAGCTCACGTCACAAGATTTTCTTTTCGTTTTCTCACTTACTGTGATGTCGGGGAAATACAATCATGTTCAGATATTTGAGAAAAAGTGAAATTTTGGCAAGCATTCGGAATTTCAAATTAGACAAAAAGCCTTAACCCTTTATTAGCAGGACGAACAGCGCGGGAATTCGAATTTGATCAAAGAGCCTGGGTACCAGCCCGCTAGAAACAACATAATTTTTGTAATGACCTAAGATTGTAAGCCATAAGTCTACTCGATAAATTTCCGAGAAAAATCTCTACGGATTTTTCGTTGTCGGTTTCCCCATTTATCTTGGCGCGTATAATATACGTCGAAATATAATAAACGTTGACATATTTGTCTTAAATTATGACCGTGATTGTACAAAAAACAGTTTTTGTCGATTTTCGGGCAAAATGCACGTTTAAACTCGTTGATATTTACATATATGGCCAGTTAGTTATCTTGAGTTTTTGACCCCCTGAACCTTTTCATTTATTCCTATTCCTACAAGCATACACAATTAACAAGAACTTTGTCGAATTTTGCTCCATAATACAAGCCACAACTTCTCGGCCCAATGGCTAAGATCAAGTGTAGCATCGGTAGTTAGCCGCGAATTATTTAGGGAGAGTACTCTCAGTTACAGTGTAGCAAATTTAGTCCGGCCATGCTACCCTTATCCATTAGTAAGAAAGCTTCCGATGCGGCGGATGATTGTTGCGCTGTAGTGTAGTGTAGTGAGCAATCGGCGATCCGAAGCATGATAATTATCTGTCTTTGTGGAGAGCACAGACTTGCACCTCTCTTCGGAGAGACTCTGGCGGACCTAAACTAAGAAATTCAAACTTGTTGACGGATTCCACCTTCCCCCCTCCCCCCGCCCCTTATTAGGTCTTTGTGTTTGATATCTGTTTTTTAGCCAGCGCTATTAATTTGAAACTTGATGACTGTTCATATAATTTTATTTTACATATTCTCAACCTCGTTCCCAGGGCTTCTTTCCGCTTTTTGACGGGAGAGACGGCGTCTCTCCCGTCAAAAAGCGGAATAAAGCCCTGGGAACGAGGTTTACATATTCTGGCAAACGTATTTAGCTATACCTAACGAAGAAGTTGAGATAAAGGCTATGTTCTGAAACTACCTAGAGAATTGAAACTTTGTCCAATTACAATCATATGGTAAAGTTTGCTCAGATAACCACGGGATTATTTGTCCCGCTTTCTAGATGGATTTTATAAAACCCGTAAAGTATGTTACGAAGGCTTGATTTGCTCCCAATATCGGAAAACAGATCCGAAAAATGTGGTCTAGAACGTTTTAATTGCATGTTATATGTCAAAATTCAATGAATATAAGCATTTCTGGGGTCAGTTTCTGTAAAAACAAAAATGTGAATAAATTTTGTATAAATAAAGTAAATATCTTTAAATTTGGACCAAAGACTCGTATCATGATTAAAATTATTCCTACAAATTTTTAAGGTCTATTTTTTTCGGATATTGGGAAGATTTCGCATGGTTTCGGTTGAAATTTTTTAAAAGCCGGAAGATTTGAGAAAATATATTTCCTTGGCATTCAAAAACCGAAGACAGAATTTAAAAATACGAAATAGAACTGCTCCAATTGCACTTGACCTCCCTCGACAGTTTTTTTAACCGCAATAAAGCCTGTCCTATTAGGATGAAGATTTCAATTCTCTCAATTCTCTCGATTTATTTATCTGTGAATCCAATCTGGTGTCTATTCTTTGCCGATACTTTCGCTTTGCATGTGGACTGGTTAGTGAATATATTCCTTGCCACCTTGTTCATTGTTTGCAACAAAGATGGTACACCGGCTACGCAAACCATTCACTGCACAAAAAATAAGGTATTGTTCTACAACAAGTTCTACTTTGAACATCCAACACCACGTTTTCATGTATTTGTGAATAGGTCCATACCATTACTTATAAAGAGAAGTTTCTTCAATTTACGCGTACGCATAGTACGCGTCATAAAAAACATATGGACACAGCATATTGTAAAAATTAATTAATTATTAATTAATACTGCATATGGAGATATACGGGACAGCATTTGGTAATGTTACATGCTGTAACCAAGAATAATAAAACAGTGCTACCATATCATTCATGCTTTGTGCATTGTCCAGTTGGAGAATTAAATACCATAGTTTTTCAATTTCCGCGCCAGAGGCAAGGAAGGTGCTTGAGGCTTTCTGAAAACTGTATTTCCTGTAATCTGTTTAACTTTATATGTAATTACTTTATAGTTATGATTACCGTATGGTTGTGTTTACAGTAACTTCATAGTTACAGTATGGTTATGGTTAGAGTGTGGTTATGGTTACGGTATCATTATGGTTATAGCATTGTTTTATGATTACTGTATGGTTAGGGCTATGGTATTGTATGGTTATGACATGGTTAGTGTTACGATATGCTTATAGTTACAATATGGTTCAGGTACGATTATAGTCGTGATTAAAATATGCTTATGGTTGTCCTTACATCATGATATAGTATGGTTATTGCATGGTTGTTATTACAGTACATTCATGGTTACAGTATGTTTATGGCAGTGATATGATTAAGCTTTCAGTGTGGTTATGGTTACGGTTATGGTTACGCTTTCAGTGTGGTTATGGTTACGGTTATGGTTACGGTTATGGTACGGTTATGGTACGGTTATGGTACGGTTATGGTACGGTTATGGTACGGTTATGGTACGGTTATGG
>JAULBZ010006359.1:0-12460 GCA_032360805.1 Neoturris breviconis
TCACCTTCTCCTAGAAGTCCTCTTTGAAATAATTGATTTTGTTTTTAAGGGGAGCGTAAGGAATAAAATAGGATTTTTGGATAAGTTCGTATATTAGACCACCAAAGGTGTTGATAAGCGTTTCTTCACATGAGAAAGCTTAAAGCTGAACACATTATTTTTAAATGCTATTTTATAGTTGACAACACTACCTTTATTCAAAACATTGGGATACCTATGGGTATTGATCCAGCCCTTTTTGGGCAACCTATTTTTATATTTTTACGAGAAACGATTTGCGACAGTTCTAGGATCTCAAAATTCTTTGCGTAGATTCAGATATCATGGAATCATGCGTTTTAATAACTGATAATGACAACCACCTTTACTCTACAAGATTTTATTACTGCTAATTAATACCATGTTCCTATTTATATTATGTTAATTATGTTTGATACTACTTTAAAATGTTTTATTAAGTGATAGCTTAATACATTTAGTGTAATGTTTAGTACATTTAAAGCAGATGCATTAAGTTAAAGTATCCTTTATTTATTATACATATAATATATAATGATATGATGTGTAATGCATGATGTATGATATATAATGTATGCAATATATGTCCCCTGTGAAGAAGTTATTTTGGAGCATTGTTTCAGGCTATGATTTGAAATTTCACTACTCTTCTTCACAGGGATTTGATTTGATATAATTTTACCTTGATAGTGGTGTTCCAATTGTTTATTTGAACTGAAACTTTATCAACTTAATAAGGACATGAAATCCTAATGACATGTAAAGTTTATCCTGGATATGAAATTTCACTACTCTCTTCCCCAGTGACGTGACATAATTTTACCTTGAAAAAAGTGTTACAAATGTATGTTTATTTGAACTGAAACTTTACCATCTTAATAAAGACATATTTCAAACACTACAATGTGTGTATGCAAATCATATTTATGCACTTAGGTTTTAATTTCATTTGGTTTGGTCGGCTACTTCAGATTTTCATACTAGACTCGTCTATATTAACGATTTAAGCCAATCAATTTGGATTCTTTATTCTGGTTATAAGCATTCATTCAGAATAACCAAATTGTTGTTTCAAAATTAAATGTACCAAATTATTGGTTGTAGAGTACTATGTCATTGAGATTATTAAAGCTCTATTGATATCAAATCATTATTTCATGAATGGAAATTTGAGAGTTATTGTGTGTGTTTCATATTGATAGTTATTTAAAAAGTGACATATATTTTGTCTGAAGACTATTTTTTGTTTATAATAAACATCTTCTTGATATAAGAACATAATTATAATAGGTGTGGAGAAGGTGAATTTTTAAACTTGGCTTCAGATTTTGTTAGCTATACTCAAAAATTGCTCTCCACAGTGATAAACTGAAGAAATGCTAAAAAATATCTCACAGTGAGTAATTGCTTTTTTTTTTGGAGCATGGAATACAAAACCATAGCTTAAGTTTCTCACAAGTGAATTTACCAGTGTTTGAAATTATGACAAATAATCACTGTGAAGGAGTGGTTTTTTTAGTATTGTTTCAGGCTACAAAGCAGGTCCAATGATTAAGACAAAACAGTTTTTTAAATTAAGAGTAAATAATCACTGTGGAGGAGGGATTTTTGAGCATAGATTTATGTTGAAGCTATGCTTAAAATCACTCCTCCAAAGTGATTATTTACTCTTATTTCAACCACTGGAAAATTTGTTCTTCTAAATCAACTATTTATATAATGCAATGTTTGAAATAGTGTATGCAGTTAAACTGATCTTGAAGCAATGTCCCAGTGGTAATAATTCAGAAGCACTCCTCCACATTTTTATTTTTCTTATTTGGAACACTGCTGTAATTTTTCATTTACTCCATGTTATTATGATCTGTGAGAATTGAACATTTGTATGAGGGAAATAATGAAGTTTATTTTTGACTGGAAACACCTGATCATATTTTGTTATATTCACATTAGTGAAATTTCGTCAATTTGAAGTTAACTTATTTATGAACACAGTTCAATATTTTTCAATAATATTTTAAAATTTTCAAGAAAAGTCAAATGCAATAAATAGGAATGATTGGACCGAAACATTCACTCATTCAAGAATCACATTTTCATGGGATTGTATTTTAAGTTAATGTAGTGTTCGAAATAAGAGCAAATAATCACTGTGGAGGGTTTTTGAGCATTGCTTCAGGCTTTCTAGCTCGAAGCAATGCTCAAAATCCCTCTACAGTGATTATTTGCTCTTATTTCGAGCAACAAATATTCGAATTTAACATTTATAATTTTGTTTGTAATCACATTGTATGACCCAATGTCATTTTACTTTTAGATAACTGAGGAGAATGTCCTCTAACCACCAATGTTTGAAATAAGAGAAAATAATGATTGTGGAGGAGGGATTTTTGAGTATTACTTCAGGCTTTATAGATTGGCTCAAAAATCACTCCTCTGCATTAATTATTTGTTCTTATATCAAACACTGCGGATTCGATCCTCTTTTCAAAGCTCCTCATCATGCCAACTTCTTCAAATCCCTATTTCCAACGACTGCGATAACAACCTTACGTTTCCTAACTTCAAGAGAATCTCAACAGCCTGTTTTTGCTTTAGAGAATGTGTATTTAGCTCTGTAGTTAACAAATACCAGGGATAAACTCTTAGTTGTCAGTATTTGAAATAAGAGTAAATAATCAGGAGGAGGGATTTTTTAACATAACTTCAGGCTGAATAATCACTCCTCCACAGTGATTATTTGCTCTTATTTTGAACATTCATTGTACCTTATCTTGAATATTCATTAACACCAGGTGTTACTGAGTAATTTCTCTAGGTTTCAGTTCTTATAGCAGCTTAACCTGTAGTTAAAAATCACATTGTATATTTCATGTTTTATATGAAATTTTATATGCTCAGGAAATGATTTTAAGTCTCCTGCAATCATTCTCCCAAACAATTCATCATCTTGATCCAGTGTCTTATTATCACCACTCACAGCTTCAAGTCCTTTGTATAGAACTTTCAAGTCCTGTAAGTGCATTCTTATCTAGTTGTTGTTTTTCTCTCCAGTCAGTACTTCGGAATGTGAAATAAGAGTAGATAAGGTGTTTTCATTTTCTGATTTAATTCCTAATTCCTAAAGCATGTTCTTTCTGACTCGATTCTCCAATGCTTTGGTCTTCATCATAACTGCCAGGTATGGATGGTAAATTATATGATATACTATCGTTGACTTGTAGGTTGGATTTTGTTGTTTTATAGTGGATATGTTCATTAAGCCACAAGAGAAAGGTGTACTCATCTAGATCTTTATCAGCAGACTTAACAACTTTCGATTCTGTTCCATATTTTGACATCATTTTTTTAACTTTCTCTTTTAGAACTTCAAATTGTTTTGCTGCTGTTCCTAGAATGATTGGAAAGGAATAATTTGAAAATTGCTTTTCAAGAAAAACCATGAGAAGTGGTATATTTTATAGTACAACTTCTTGCAAAGCATCAGTAGGATTAAAACCTACAAAAGTAACATGGTTTTTTTTAAGAACCTTCTTTGTATCCCAGTGTCTTTTTTAGAATTTCTTGTGATAGATGCTCTTCGATATTACATTTATTTGTTTTTTCCATTGCACTTTAAAATGACAGATTATGTTGCATTATTTTGGTTTCTTTTAATCTTTTCTCACTAGAATCAGTGCGAATCTCTAATGAGTTCACATCGGAGAATCCTAGTGAGAATTTTTTATTGTTAATTTTTTGACAATTTACTCCTCCACAGTGATTATTTACTCTTATTATAACAGCACCATCTTGAATATATATTGATTCTTCTGATACATGGCACGTAAGACATGCGGTATTGACACATTATCTACATATGAACAAAACAGACATGTGGTTTGATATAATATGGTTAAATTCATACTGGTCTTCCAATATTTCAGTTTATAATAAACCATGATACTTCTCCACAATTGATCTCTAGCAGTTATTTTCAGACATGATAATAAGAAGCTACAATCTTGTGCATAAATAATGATAAGACGTGTGAATTTTAAAGGGTAATATAAACAACAAGTAAAACATAAGTGCGGAAATTAACCTTGAGAAGTCCCCTGAGGTTTATCTCAGGGGTTTATTCGAGTAGACTTAAGACTTAGAATCTTAGGATCTTAGGTCTTTTTACAAATTCAACAAATTCTCTTGATTCTAGCAGCCTAGTACCCAGGCTGTTAGAGCAAATTCGAACTTTCGTTCCGATCGCCTTGCTAGTACAAATTTAAGGCTTTTTGTCAAAGTTGAAAATCCGAATTTTTGCACGAATTACCCTTTTTCCCAAATATATATGCACACGATTGTAGATGTCGTTTTCCTTTTGTCGTGAATTTTATGTTAGTCATATTAAATAGTCTCTTTGCTTCATCTAGTTGCAACTTATCTTTGATTATCAACCATGATTTGCTTTCATTTACATATTAGCCTATTTTTGAGCCTTGGAAAATGTTGACCTACAGCATTTGCTCTTATATTTTTCCTTGTGGTTGTAGAATATTGATCGATTTATTTCCAGACATTTTTTTTGAAGTTAGTGATTGATTTGATCCCGGTCCAGTATTTTCATAAAGCAGAGTCGCTACATATAACAACTACTATGTCAGCGAGTATTGATAATACAAGACATTTAAATTTAAAGGTAACGGTCTAACAAAAGTTATTTCGTACTGATAAAATTTTGATTTGTTATTTTAAGAAGGCAAGGAATCAAGAAAATAATATCAATCTTTGTCAAACGCCCTTGCTTCAAATACTTTATTACATTAGCTTCTGAAACAAAATTCGATTTTTAATAGAAAAATGAGATATCTTTTTCTAAAGGAAAGAGTATAACATCACTGATCACTCACATGAAAGAGACTGATAAAACTGTCAAGAAGTTTGTATTATTGTCCCAATTTTTGGATAAAAGCGATAAGAAACAGGTAATTATTTTGGTCCTGAAAATATGCATTACTTTTTTAAATATTTTTTGATATGGTCTTGATAATACTAACTTAAGTAGGGTCTGGCTTTTATAGGGTCCGGTTTATTCAGGGTCTGGGGCCGGGGCCGGTAATCGGGTGATGCCTTTTTATGAAACATTGTTTGAGATTTTTACGATGAATTTTTTTCGATCCAGTATAAAATAGCAAAACAAAACTCTCTAAAACAGGATGGCGACAACCTCGTTCACAACGCTTCTTGCCTTTTAAGGCAAGAAACCCTGAAAACCAGGTTGGGATGGCGAGTAATTTGTAGCTTGAAGCATGCGTAAACTACTTGGGGGAAGTGGTTATGTAGCTTTCACGAAACTCATGGAAAAGAGGAACCAATTTTTGACAGGTTGTAAAAAATCGGGGTTTTTTTCTTATTATTATTTTTGCTTGAAAAACATTTTGACCAATTATTAAGACAAAAAAAAAACTCACCTAAAAATATTTTTTTTGCGCAACCTGTCTTTCCTTGATGACGTTATCACAAGTAATGACCTCATCACAAAAAACAATTATGAAAACAATTATGGTTCTATCAAAAGTTATAGAGGGGAGGGGGTGCAATGTGCTCCCCCCAGATTAGACTCTCAGAGCCCTAAAAAGCCCAGTAGAGAGATGTGATTAAAGGCACAAAATCACCTTTATAATTATTTTGAAATATCTGTCTACTGAAGTCCACTTGAAATTTTATCTTACTCGTAACATATCCTGAAAATTTCACTCCATAAAATTGAAATTTGGGGAGCCATAAGTGATTGAAGTTGTAGGAAATTTTGTGTTTTTTATGTTCAGTTCACTATGTGGCAGCCATATCTTGTTTGGCCAAACATTTTTCATTTTTGGATAAAATAATCACTTCCCGATATTTTTGGACTCTGAAATTTTCTGGGTGGTCAGTGCATGTCACTTGTCAATTTAAAAAAGATTAAAATTTTGGCCCAGTGAAGGTGACTATGTACCTTTATGTACCTTATAAAAATATATAGTAAAAGTAAATATATATATAGTGCATGTTAAAACTTACTGGGGGGTCAATCATAATATTGATGATATAAATATGTTTCACAGGAGGTGGCTCATTCGTGTAGAATATAAATGATATTGTGTTGTATCTGATTTCAAAGAATTTTTATTAAGAAATTTAAAAAATTTAATTTATTTTTGAACAAGATCGAACAAGAGTGACCAGTTTTCTTGTAGATAAAAATCAATATTATTGAAGGAACTAATTTGAACGTCACTGTGAGAAGAAACACTGGAGAGAACATAAACTGTTACCTTACTCAGTTGCAAATTTGCGCATATTATTACTCGCGCGTTCTCAAATTCGCACACCAAAATGTAAACAGAATCTTATATCTTATATCGAGCAAACCAAAACAGGGAACTAGAACGTCAACAGCTCTCGGCTCTCATGCGAATATATAGATTTTGAAATACAAACAAACTGTGTGGTCTAAACTAGACCAAAGTCTAGTAGTTTTGGAAAAGTTATGTGCGTTAACTGCGTGTATTTGTTGAAATGGAAGAACAACTCAAGACAATTAACCCTATTTCAACCGGGCTTTTTGGCCAAAGTTATCTCCGGGTAGTGGATTCCGACTTTAAACAGCCATTATGTTGCTCTTTAACATAGTTTCCGGGTTTTTTGTAATAGCATTGCCGAATACCAAAATTATCGTCCGAAATTTCGAAATTATTCGATTTTCAAAATCTTGGAAAAATCGGGAAATCGGGTTAGTCATGTGACCAAAACTTTCGGAAATCTTTCTTTCGAGATTTATGTAACTTGAATAAGTATCTATAAGTGTTATTCAAACAGAAGTTATTGCAAAATAATGAATCGTTGATTTATATGGGATTTCCCACAGTAGAAATTAATGGTCTCAGTTTATGACTATATTTTTTTATCCGCAGACGTAATCAAGTTAAAATTGTTGGAAAACGTCCCAAATTTTCAATACTAAGGCTTTAGTGGTTCAGACATTATTAAAAGAAAATTAATAGGGTCTATAGAAATATTTTACATTTCCGGGAGTCAATATTTCATCCTCAATATTTCGATAAACTCCATATTTCTTACCCCCGGTTTTTACGCTTTACCGATTATGTAAATATCACACCAACGTTAAGGGACATAAACTAGCTATGCGGCCATCAAAGGATGCCTTAATTGCCTTGAGAATTTTAAAAACGTGCTTAATTTTCACTAAACCTTAACCTTGTTCCCAAATGCACGAAGCACTGGGAACGAGGTTGTACTCAACCTAATTGTTGAATGTATATATAACTAGTTTAAAACCAGTTTCTAAGGAAAATATATTGTATATATACAACTGGATCACACATTCTACAAATATTTTACTGGCATCTAATCTGTGATTTCGTCTAGTTCTTACTAGTCTGACAGAGCCAAACTGTACGAAAGTTTTCGACTATATTACCTTCTTTCGTTCTCTTAGGAAATTTATATTTTTGTTATCTGTGATATATCTCGTTTTCTTTCTCTGTAAATTTTCAAATATATAAAGGTGAAAAGAATTGTACACCTTTTTTTAAGCAGCGATTTTATAAGCAACCAGTACTCAGACAGGTTAAAGGTACATAATCACCTTTTTTGGTCAAATTTCTATGTTAAATGGATAAGTGACGCACACTGAACATACTCAGAAAGTTTAAAAATGTCAAGAAGTGGCAAAACAAGCCATTCTTTTCTCTGAAAACAGAAAATGTTTGTCAAACAATCCTCTTTGAATTGACTAATTTGACCAAATTTCTCACACGGTTTGTTTGTCTTTGACCCACTATGTTAGTGTTGTTTTGTGCGTCCCGTATCGTATATTGTAATCGTCCAAGGGTGGCCATACCCTTGCCTTAGCTTCATGCTATTAGGTATGGTCTCCCTTCAATAGCAATATTTTGAATTGAAATATATACACGCATTATTGTAACTGCTATTGATAAATAAAAATATCTTATCTAATCTTATCTATCTTATCTGCCACACAGTGAGCATAGAAAATACATGATTTCCTACGACTTAATCAATTATATCTCCACTAATATTCCTTCTTATGGAGTCAACTTTTCAGAATATGTTAGTAGCAATATGAACTTTCATCTGGACTACAGAACAAAAAATTTGAAAAAAACATCTGAGGGTGATTTTGTACCTTTAAGCAACTTTTAGTACCTAATTATAATCATAAGCAAATTCATTATTTATTATTATCCATTCGTAATGCTGTCTTACCTCGTTTTTTCTTTTTCCATAACAAACCTGTGTATAACATATTTATGTGTAAAGTCCAAGAATCAGGCCTTGCTGTTATATTTCTTTCAAGATTGAATTAGCAACCGCTAAGCAACTTTTAGTATTGAAATTTCAATTTATCCTAAGCACTGGGACCTAACCTTAGTGGCAGAAAAGTGTAGTTCATGGGATGGGGTAGGGGTAGTACCCAATAGGCAAAACCTGTTCAAAATTCCGCAGTAAAGTCACTAAAACAACGTTGTTCTAGCGCCTATACTGCTAATTTTGAAGTTTTTGGCCATTGGAAAACAATGTGTGTGTTTTTAAATGCATGTTAGAACAACAAAATAGATTACAATTCCCTGAAAACTATAAATAACATAAAGTTTTTTCCTATGATATTTCAACACTTACACTTAAAAAAGGAATGAATGAATGACGCAATAGAAATGTCTAGACGGTTGTGATCCGATTTTAAAGTAAGACAATATATATCATTTTCGTATTTGGCTACACCTATTACTCCAATAACAATGAATAAGATAATCAAGCCATGATATCAAAAGGAGCTTATTGTGAAATATTTCAAGGCTATCACAAAAATATTATCATATTTTGTGTTTTTATAAAAAAATACGGACTTGTAAAGTGCAGACCATGACCTAATCAGTTAACACATGATAACGTATAACATAATTTACGTATATAAATTATACCTAAAAAAGCAGGACCCGGAACAAAATATGGTTGCATGCAGATTCGTGAATTTCTACGACGGCCTATCCGGTGTCATATAGTTCTCCGCACATGGTTTTTTTACCAACTCATACATAAAAGTCATTAAAACAATTTCCCTCATGGAGCGAGCCTTTGTTTGTTTGTTTTTCTGTATCACGGTAAGCGTCCTAAACAGTTTGAATATGCCAGATTTTAACCCTATTAACCATGCGTGGGATTTCTTTCGTTCGAAACCATGGGGAGGGGGAATAAAGTGCCCGCGGCCATTGTATCCCGAACCCTTAAATACTTATGAACAGCTCAATACAAACACTTAACAAACAGAAAATTGACTTGATGACGTCACTGATAGTTGCTATAAGGTCGTCAATAACAGCGCGTTTGCAGTCTAGAAAATGCTGTAAAAAGACTGTGGCCTTTTATTTCCGAACCACTAATGCTTATGACATGACATTGACGTGAAACTTGATATACTAACAAAACTCTTCAATCAATAAAAACATTTTTCACATAACATTTTGACTTGATAACGTCACTGATACCTGCCATGACGTCATCAGTAAAAGCAGGTTTGCAGTCTGAAAAATATGCTATCTGGTCTGTAAAATAAGAAATCTGGTCTGTATTTTTCATTACTTTCATATATTTCATTTATTACTTCCATAAGTAATACTTTAGTAATATGCGTAACTGCTCAATAGATAGCCTAGCAGCATCAGATATTATTTTAACAAAATTTTAATTTTAAAAAAATTGCCCCCATGGCTAACATAGGGTTAAGGCAGATCTCTACTAGGTGACGCCACTTTTGACCAATGTAGTGGCTTCATTTAGAATTCGCGCGAATGAATTCTCTTAATTGGAGATCCGCCTTTAGAGATTAAGTCATGCTTGTAGCCATGGATGTTGAATGTGGTCTGCAAAATATTAGCTTATAAGATCATATCATAACACAACTCAAAAACTTGTTTATAACTTGTTTAGTCAGCGGAAAAGACACTAGAACAAGGTCGTTAGAGAAAACCTATTATTTAGAATTCTAATCATATCCCATAAATCTATTCTCTCTTTGTACTGCGATTTGTGAAGACTGCGGAACGGAAGCAAACTCAGAAAGGGAGGAAGTGTTGGGATAAGAATTTGATTAATAAAATTGAATTGAATTCTTAAATCTTCAAAAGGTCAACATCATTACAAATTCCACTATTTATGAAAATGGGAAAAGGAGGTCCAGATTAGGGGTCCATAGGTTTTACTCACGACTGAGAACATCCTTTATATAATACTATGCAAAACAAATACATGCAAAACGAGGTGTTGGCTGCTCAAAGTAGAACTTGATGCAATGCATAACTTTATTAGTGAAATCGATTGCTATACATATTTTTTCCACCTGAAATGTTATAAACATGTTATTTGACAACTTTTTGCAAATGGGTGAAATATATCATCCCACACCCTGCCCTTTAGTTAAAAAACTAAAAAATAAATTAGCTTTTGTCACGGCGTGACGGACAATTTTGACACAAATTATTGTTGGATATAGATTAAAAATATATAGTATGCTGGTCTGTAGCATTTTTACATTAAAATTAAATACAAAAAGTGATTATAAATAGATTTCTTAACACTTATATCCATACTCGAACCCAGCGCTGATAGCCTCTGTGAATACGGAATGTCGACATGAATATCCGATTTATCAAAGAGAGGCAAATAGCCCTGGGAACGAGGTTGACTTATATCGTGTAGTAACATTGTAAATATTGTAAAACACAAATGATTGCGTTTAAGCTATTTACCTATTTATAAAATAAACAATAAAAAATTAAAATATACGAAAAATAAATCATATAACTAATATTAATTTTTAACTTGGAAGCTTCCCTTGACACTATATAAGGTGTGGAAGAAAGCTTTCATGTTAAAAAATATTAGTTGTATGATTTATTTTCGCATTTCTTAAATTTTTTATTGCTGTATTTAGGTTTAGTTTACAAAAATAAATGTCATTTCTATTATCTTCATAAAATATTAACTCAAATTTGAAACAAGAATGTATGTATTTTAAAAAAAAACAAGCACGCAGCAGTGGGCAAAATCTTGTTTAAAGTCCGCAGTAAAAACTCTAGAAAATGCTAGAAAAATGTCGTACCGCAGTAAAGACGCTAGATAGAAAAACGTTTTAGTACTACACCCTTCGCCAGGTTTCTTATAAAAAAGCGCACTACGAACTTGCTGTATTATTTTGTTCCTCGTTTTGTTCAAAGAGTTGGTTCGCCTATATCCGGCCAGCGTTTCATTTTTCTAAAGGCCGTTTTCCATTAGCGTAAAATTCCGCGCGGAATCCAAATGAAAACATTCCATTGGTAGAAATTGACGTATGACGTCAATTTCCACCAATGGAATGTCTTCTTTTGGATTCCATGCGGAATTTTCCGCTAATGGAAATCCAGCTTAAAGTCTTGGTTTAAATCCAAGCGTTGAAAATCAAGTGGCCGATTATCGCAGTTTATTCTGTGTTCTCCTTTATTAATCAGAAAGTTTAAATTATGTGCGTCCAGTGTTCGCTTCTTCAAACCGGGTCTTGCTTTTATGTTTTCATCTGAAAACTACAGTCCTGATAATTTATTATGAATATCATGCTTCTTCCAACTTGTAAAACTTGTTTTCTCACGAGTGTTCGAGGTGATATTATTATTTCACGTTTTTTTTATTAATAATGAATGATTTTTTTATGAACAATGAATGAATAGAGGTAGCCGGACAGATCAACAGCTTCCAATCAAAAGGAGCGATAGAACAATGTTACCACCAAATATGGAGTTCACGTGGGTACCTAGATAGACCAACGAGCTATAAAATAAAATGTAAACATTGAAAACCAAAACAAATCGAAAGTTGAAGAGTAAAACAAGTTTTCAGGACGAAGAAGAAGACGCGGAATCTTTCCCATCATAGTGCAGTGAATACCGTAGGCGTTAGTTTTCTCTCCTTTTTTAATGTTGTTACCAAGCACTTTTCGTTTGTTTGTTGATTGTTGGACACATTTGTGGTCAGTGATGTGGTATACCAGTACTCTGCAGCATCGAATAAGTGTGGTGGGGGGACTTATTAATTATTAATTTTTGGAAATATTTCCAAATCCCCCTCCCCTCCTCCTGCTTATTAACCTTTAGGAAATCTAAACCTTTCTTAGCTTATAAGAGACTAGCTTTTCAACCGATTTTCAACTTTAACCCGACCCTTTAACCCGAGGGGGTGGGCTGTTTTTCACCACTTATATCTCCTAAAATGTCATAGTAAGCCAGCAGTAGGGTGCCAATCCCCCAAACATTCACAGGGGTGTATAGCTTTTTGGGAAAAACCTTGGACCTTCGCCGGACGTGTCCAGGGGTGGTCCAGGGTTAATTCGTAAATTCATCAAGTTGGTACCCCT
>JAULBZ010006360.1:0-12459 GCA_032360805.1 Neoturris breviconis
TTCTGGATTTTTATTGGTTTTTAGCCTATGACGTCATAATTCGTAAGTAATGACTTCATTTTTAAACAATTTTTTTTATATATTTAAATTTTTCTCAAAAAGTTAGATTAGAAAAGTAATATTTTCAAAAATCGAAAATGAAGCTTTCCTAAAGGATTTTGACATTAAAAAACAGTTCATTTCGCTGTCAAAAGTGCGCCTTAACGTCGTTGAGTAAAACTAAGTATTTTTCCCTGCTGAAGAAGAAAAAAGTATTATATAATTATTTACTCGGCATTTGATCACAACATGTGTTCTATTATATTTAAAGGGAACCTATATTCACGCGGAATCTATTTTCACATCAGCGCTGCAAATATAGGTGCGTTATAGTAATTTTGCCCTTAAAACAAAAAACTGGATTATTAACTTATATTTAGAAACCTTATTACTTTGAATAAGCGGCGACGGCAGCGGCGGCAGACTGCTTTTCTTAATAGGCCATGTTCCGAAAATGCGAGACTTTAACCACATTCACCAAAATGATCAATTTATGATTTTTGTTGAAAGTTTTTTTAATTTTTTTCACTGTTTATAAGGATTTGACCAGAATTATATTTGGACTTTGATATCTTTTTAAAAAATAATTATTCTATGAGACTTTGACCATGAATCTTTTTTTGGAGCCATTCTGTATTTTTGGGAAGTTCTCTCCTCAATTTTTGGAGATGATGAGTGATATTTTTTATAAAAATAATTTTTAAAATTTCAAGAATTGAAGTCTCCATTTTTATTTTGGAAAGCTTCCTTCAATTTTGAAGGAAAACTATTAATGTTAAGATTACTCCCAATACAAATTAGTAATATAATGGCAATACACAATTCAACAGAAGAAGATATTTTTAATAAAAGAATCTTATGAAAATATAATAACTCCCAATTCAAATTAGTAATATTATAATGACAATACACAATTAAACAGAGAAAGATTTTACAATGAAAGAATCTTGTAAAAAGACAATGAAAATAAAGAAAATATATTCTTTTGATATATTGTTCTATTCTCTAGGGCTTTATAGCATGGATTTATAAGACTTTAATAGGACTTGGCAAAACCATACTATATAATACTATAACATGGATGTATTCTTTATTTTTTATTTAGTGTATACATAATACTATGATGTATAATGTGTATGCAATTCATATCCACTATAGAGGAGTGACTTTTAAGCATTGCTTTAGGCTATGATTTGAAATTTCACTACTCCACATTGATTTGATATACTTTTATCTTGATAATGGTGTTCCAATTATTTATTTGAACTGATACTTTATCAAATTAATAAGAACATGAAATCCTAATGCCATGTAAAATTTGGGTGTATATCCTTGATATGAAATTTCATTACTCTCCTCCACAGTGACCTGACATAATTACACCTTAAAAAAAAAATTTGTTTTGAATATTATATCATCTTAATAAAGACATATTTCAAACACTGTATAATGTGTGTATGTAAATCACATTTATGTGCTTAGGTTTAACTTTCACTTGGTTTGATGGGCTACTTTCAATACCGTACCTTAGATTTTTTTTTTCAATTTTTAAGGGGATGTTTTTAAACGGGGGGGGGAGGGGGTTTAAAAGAGCGTTAACGTTAACATTTTAATATAAAAGGAGTGTTATAAAAGAAGGGGGTGTTTCTCTAGTAAATAAGGGCACCATCTTTTGATATTGACAAATCTTATACACAGGTTATTATGTTTTGTTAAGAAAATGATGTACACATATAAGAATGGGGGCTTTACACAGTTGGGGACTTCAGGCCATGCATATTCTGGAATCTGAGAGCAGGGGCAGGAATGAAATCCAAAAGGAGCACTTTTTGATAGATTTTAAGTAAAAAGGGCACTGTTCCCCCTATTTTCACAGGGGCAGCGTCAGATATCTGGACTCACTTTTTGCCTAAAATTAGCCAGTACTTATTTTGTTTTTTTCTTCTGTTTAATACCCAATGATGAGAGGAGTATCTCTTGTAACTTAGAACCAAACGTAATACTTGGCTATTTGTGGTTGTTTGGGTGTTTTGTGTTTTAGTAAAACATGCCCTTTTAAAACATTTAGTCTAAGACATGATAAACTATATCATTTCAATGTGAGTATAACTAGACTGACAAAGGTATAGCTAAATATCTTCCAAACCTGTGGTATCTTTGAAAAAATAAACCAAAACCAAAACCCGAACATTACAGTTTTCTAGCTTGTGCTCGTGACATTTAGAAATCAAAATATACAATATTGTAATTTGTCTTCCAGTATGAAATATTCTACACTGGCACCTTCAGATTCCTGTTCAGTTTATTTCGATGAATTTGATCGGAAAGGTGAGTCTACCTTTACTTCAATTGTTTTCAAAATTATAACTTATATATGCACAATAATCAATCCAAATATCATTTTGGCTCATACAAAATCAGAATGGAGGATACCGAGAGTCCATATTTGTTCAAGGAATAATCTAGGAACTAAACTATAAGGGCAGGGTCCAGAAATAACCCAAAGTCCAATCTTTTAAAAGATGCATCAATTCAAATGGTAAAAAAGGGGAAAATCTCCAGTGAATTTGAGGTGGATAACATCCAATTTTGTCTCCATTGGACCCTACATGATCTGATGTCGTATAAACACTGTATATGCACCACTTTTATGTATGATTTATATTTTTTAATATAGACCTATTCATGAAAATCAGGTGTTGGCTGCTCAAAGTAGAACAGTGCACAAAAAAAGTTATTGCATTGCATTTTAAGTTCTACTTTGAGCAGCCAAAGCCTTGTTTTCATATATTTGTGAATAGATCCTTATGTCCATTTCATGTAGAAATACTTGGACGACCGAAATATGGTGCTTGTGACTGGATAACATGGATTGTGGTTAGTTTAGCTTGGGTGATAAGTCTTCCTGTTACATGGTGGTGTAGCTTTAAGGTAAAATTGTATTATATCAAGGCAGTTAAGCAGCGGTGCTTATGAACCGGAGGTTCCCGGTTCAATAACACACTGGGGGGGAAATTTCGAGCCATATCCCTTGAAGCACTGCTGTTTACCTGTTTCCCATTAAAGTAGCTCTGGCCATGTTTCAGGGTAAAAAAGGTAGGTTGAAGGTTGTATCTCCCCAATTAGGAGAAAGACAAAAATTTGGAGAGGAGGGCAAAAAAAGACCTATCTCTATCCAATGTTATTAACAGTTAAAAATGTGTTAAAAATATATGTTTGGATCAGGGGAATATTGATGACATCATAAACAGGTGGTTGAAGCATTAAAAAGACACATCTCATTTAAACAAAAAGTTAAGGGCATGCACTATACCAACAATATTCTATATATTGCTTTTAAATGAACACTGAATAATTATATATGTATATACATTATTTAGATAATCCCACAATATCAGAGAGTTCTTGTTTTCAGATTAGGAAGAGTACTTCCTTTGAAAGGACCTGGTAAGTAACAGTTCTGGGTTCATAATTACGACTGATAAACACTATGGATGAGCACTCCCCCACATACACTATTTGTGGTTAATGTATATTTTTGTTTGCTGTACTGTATAATATATCGTTTCCTCTAATTAGTGCCTCGGTCCTTATTTTATTATTTGTTTTTCACTTTTTAAGGGTGCTTAGTAGAAGGAAGCGCTTAAATTACTTTTGTGTTTAGGGAGAGGGTTGGCTTATGGCAGGGAGGAAGAGCTTAAAGGAAATCTGAAATTCATAATTTGAATTCACCACCAACGAAAACAAACCATTATTCGGCATAATATGATATGGTTTAAATACTGTGAAGAACGTTGAATAATACTATTGTTAAAAGCAAATGTGTAGTATACCGAACAGTTTAAGATGTTATCATAACAAACTAAAAGCCGTTGTTTGAAAGAATTTCGGATTTCCTTTAACAGAACATGGGCACTAATTGGAGGAAATGAGCTTTGTATTTGTAAGCTACATAGTGATGTACTATTATGCTACATAGTGATGTACTATATGCTATACTCAATGTTATTGTAATGTTACTAACAGAACATCCCGTTCTTGAAAATAACTGTCTTTCAATACATAAGTGTCTTTGCATGTAGTTTTTAGCTTTTACAATTAAAAACCATGTTCCAAACAATTCTACAGTTGATGTACAGCTTTGTTCTTAGAAGTATTAATATATAACAGTATACTACTAGATATATATTTTGGAGGAGTGATTTGAGCCTGAAGCGAATGCTCAAAATTCATCAGTAATTATGTGAAAGTAAGATTCTCAAATATGTATTTTGCAGACCAGAATATGAGATCCAATAATCCAGAAGATGAAGAGACTACATGTGAAAGTTGTTCTTATTGTTGTTTGTATTTAGGCTTGATATCTGTAATCCCATGTATTGATAAGTGGAAAAAAGTAGACATGCGAATGAGAGCTTTTAAAGTTGCCCCACAAGAGGTTTGTTATTTTCGTTCTGGAGATTTGTGAAAGAGTCAATGTGTATCTAGATATTGGTATACACACATCCTTAAATAAGTCAACAGATAAGTAGTATGTGTAGAAAGTATACTGTAAATAAAGCCATGTTACACTGTTAGTACCGTGTATATTTATTCTTTCCAATCCCTGATATGTAGGTATCCATACTATCTGCAAACGAATGTACATCAAGTTTATTGTTGATGTGATCTCCAAATGTGTTGGAGCATTTTTAATACAGTGGAATCTCTATAATTCGAAGTCTCAGGGGGACTAAAATGTTCGAATTAGGGAGTGTTCGAATAAGGGAAAGTTGACTTAATCAATTTTGCTTTCACCGTGCCACGGAATTTGTTCGAATTATGGAGGTGTTCGAATTAGGGGAAGTCGAATTATAGAGAGTACTATATTATATAATAAATAACTGTGCTGTCGATTCTATTTTATGTTTTGAAAATTTTGCCTGATTCATTTTCATTCAAGAATTAACAAAAGTTAAGATTTAAATTAAATGTTATAGATTATAACTGTTGATAGAGGTGTTATAAAAGTTGGAGGTGATGTACAATACAGGATATCGGATCCTGTTTCTGCACACACCCTTGTTCAAGAACTTGATCATTCTTTACGTGTTACTGGTCATGCTGCATTAAATACGCAATTATGCTATGAGACGTTAGCTAGTATACAAAGTGAAAAGCAATATTTACAGACAAAGTTACAGGTACCATTCAGAGCTTTTAAGACCGTTTTCCATTTCAGAATATTTTCCGCGGAACAGAAACGGAACAAAAAATGCGCAATTATAGACATTCCATTGGTAGAAATTGACATTACACGATTTTCGTTCTGCGAAAAATTTTCTGAAGTGGAAAATGGCCTTTAAAATGGACCATCCCAATAATTTCATTCGAACATCTATGTCTACGTCACCATCCACATCCGTTTCAATTAAAATATCTTGGGTTTAAGCAACATGTAAGAATTACTTGAGGCTGAAATCAGGCAGATGCTACATAAGTAACGCTGAGACTGAGCTGAAAAACAGCGTTACTTATAAAAACAAAAGCGTGTATATATTTTGGGAAATAAATTAGTCACCATATAAATACATATAATTTAATGTCATACTATAGAAGATAAGACCTTCAAAATTTCTATGATGGTATCATAGATTTTTTTTTTCTTTCAAGAATTATATGAACAAGGCTGTATCTGATTGGGGAATTGAAATAGCAAGATTTGAATTGTAAGTAACACCCACGGGTTGAAAAAACTGTTGGTCATCACTGTGGAGGAGAGATATTTCAGAATGATTTCAGCCAATTTGGCTGAAAATATTCTGAAAAATCTCTCCTCCACAGTGATGACTGGTAGTTATTTTACCACTGAGCACCATTTGAAATAAGAATAAATATTCGCTGAGCAGGAGGAGTTCTTTATTCTTCAGGTTACAAAATGATTATTTGTTGTTTTGTGAACATTGCTAAATTCAACAAACCTGTTCAAAGTCAGCAAAATAACGTTAGAACAACGTTCTGTGAACGTTGTTCTAACGTTATTTTTCTGACTTGGAACAGGTTTTTTAATGGCTGGGTTATATACCTTGTCACAATTTTCTTGTTAGATTTAAGCAACCTTTACATGTATCCCTAAATGAGTTTTACTCTAAACGATCTTGCATTGGGTTGGTTTCTTCTTACCGAATAAATCGTTTAGAGTGAACCCAAATCTTTTCAAAGATTTTGTGTGGACTATTTATAGAGTGCTGAAAGGTGAGAGGTAGTAAAAATACTTAAACTCAATAGAAAGCATGGGTGACTTTGCAGCTTAAAGTTATGAATGACTGATCTTCCCTGCTCATTCCATTATATAATCTTAATTTTCAAATAATGGGTATGAGAGTGCTGTTTTCACAAAGCTTTAAGTAAAGTTAGTAAAGCATCAAATAATTTTTTTTCAGTTTTCAGATGAAAAACTAAAACCTATAAAAGCTAGACACTCCTCCACGGATGATATCCAACAATTATTTCCTAGGATGTCTTTTAATTCTTTTAGAACACATACAGTTGTAATAAAAGGGCCCGGTGGATGTGATCCGAATGATGGTAATAATCAAGAAGCTGGTGGTACAGCAGCCATTATGAATCTGTTGAAAGGTATTACAGTTATAATAATAAATAATCAGTGTGGAGGATGGATTTTTGACCATATATTCGGTTTTGTAGAAACTAATAAAAATTCCCTCCTCCACAGTGGTTATTTGTTCTTATTTCAACCACTTTCATTGTTTCCTGCTTTTAAATTTTCTTCACTTAATGTATCAAGCACAATAATGGAGAGCTTTTTGTATACAACACAAACAAAAACATCTCCGAAGAAGAGTAAATATCTTGCTATTTATTGGCGTATTCATATTGAAGAAATCAACCCATTGCAAGTTCGTTACTATAACACTCCTTCACGGATACTAATAGCAAGCCTAAAAATAACTGTCAGAGATCACTGGTAGAGGAGTTTTCAGCTTCACAGCTGAAGGTCTGGCCGTTATTTTTAGGCTTATGTGTATTAGGTTATAAGTCCCTAGTAATGTACTAGTCACTAAGGACCATCTCCAAAATTCGTTTTAAAAAGCAGGTATTTTAGCAGCTTTAAAGAGATCGAAATCAACAAATTTGAGGAAAGTTAATCCACACTGAAAAGTGTGCAATTGATTGGTTTCTTCTGTACGAAAAAAACAACAAATGCAAGCTCGTTGATTCAACGCTCGCTCTTCCATGTCAACGAAATTTGGATATTCACTGCACCGGATAACCCCGTGTATGGCTTGTGCATTAATTATCATATATGTAAATAGGAAGTCCTTAAATAGAACTTTTCATGACATTGTTTTTGAGCTGTAAAGTGCTAGAATTAATGTTACCATAAATAATGATTAAACGCCCCAATTAAAACGCCCTGGCCGAATAAACGTCCCCGGAAAAAGTTAATATTTTAATAAGTACCCCCTAAAAATATCGAGTGTTTGGATATATAACAAAGCTTTTTTAATAAACGATGTGGAAAACGTAGGTATATTATCTTCTTTGTAGAATTGCGCTTTTTTCTTTATTAGCAACAATTATATAAGCAACCAATACTCCAGACTGTAAAAAGTTAAGCAACTTTTAGTACTCAATCATATAAGCAACTTCTCGTTTTACACTTGATAAGTGTAACATTTCCTAAAGGCTTTTTTTAAAAAAAATATCAAAAATATAACAAATAATTTCGCGGATTAGAATTTTTAGTAGTTTTCGCGGGAATTAATTTTGCGGATTTTAGCAAAATCCGCGAAATATTCTTCCTTGGTAAATACGTAGTATTTATGAATACCTTCAGGCGTGCGGCGTGTGAAAAGTTTTTAGAGATAAAATTTGCATTTTGGTTGGCAAAATCTGGTCAGTATTCGAAATAAGAGCAAATAATCACTGTGGGGAGGTATTTTTTAGCATTGCTTCAGACTTTATAGCCTGAAGCAATGCTCAAAAATCACTCCTCCACAGTGATTATTTGCTCTTGTTTCCAACACTGTTGGTATAATTATTCTTGCAAAAACCAGATGATATTTCGCAACCAGTGTGCAACAAATGTAAAAAGAAGTGCCAGACATCTCCTGTGGAGGAGTAATTTTGTATACAGTTTACATTTAAAAGTTTGCATTTGAAAATTATAGTAAATACACTCCTCCACAGGTGGTGTCCGACATATTTTTAGGTTCGTTTAACTTTTCGTAGGTTTAACGTCGCCATCATCGTCAATGCATATGCCAGGCTTAATGCCTCCTCCTACCGGTGGTATGCTTCCATCAGCATTCATGCAACCACCAAGTATACAATCAAACCAAAACCAACCTGCTTTGCTACAACCAGAAGAATTATTCACTATAGTAAAGGGTGTTATCGACGAGGAACTGTGTTCACGTATTAAAGCAATATACGAGTTTCATATTATAACTAAATTTGAAACAAAAATATGGACTCTTGATATGAAGAATTCACCTGGGTGTGTATTCTCAGGACCAGCTCGTACTGCTACTGATGTCAAGTTTGAAATGACAGATACAGACTTTCAGAAAATGTTTTATGGTCAGATATTGCCAACTGATGCTTATATGAATGGTACCCTGTCCGTTGATGGGAGCTTACAAACTGCTATGAGATTGGAAATTCTCTTCACTAAAATGAAAAGCATGAAATAGAGATTTATAAGAATAACCCTCAAATAACTGTGGGACATCATCTGCGGAGAAGTGTTTTTTGAGAATAGTTTTCAGCTGTACTAAAAACGCTCCTCCACAGGTGATGTCCGATAATTATTTTTAAATTATTGAAATTATTTTGAAATAAAAGTAAATAATCATGACGTAGGGATTTTGAGCATAGCTTCAGGCTCTCTCCTCCACGATGATTATTTGCATTAATTTTGAACAGTGAAATTGACTCATTTTTATCACGACGATGTAGACAATAATGCATGACCTTATCCCAGTAACAGCGTCATCTAGCGCCTTTACTGCGGACTTTGAATAGGTTTAGGGATGTTTTGTGTATAATTAAATAAAGGCTATATTTTCTTCGTAATTATTGCCATATTTCATTCACTAACATGGCACACACACTTTTGTTTTTCACCTCTAGGACATATCTGATATTTTCAATTGTTTTTCTCATTATCAGTTGTAATCAAGGCTATGTTGTCAACTGGTATTTGTTCTTCACCGGTTTAGATGTCAAGAGAGAAGAAGTCACAAGGAACTCAAGACTATCAAAAAACTTTACCAATACATTTTCCAGCTTTTCACATACTTTTTATTTCCGTAAAATAAGACTTTTCTTACCACCTGCCAAACATTTGGTTACTAAGGGCAAATTATTTGTAGTTACCAAGAAAAATTCTTTCAAAATGATCCTTGATAAAATATAGGAAAAATCTGAGAATTTGGAAATTTGAATCTCAAGCAGAACAGTAGTTATTAAAAGAAATCTGTAGGCGGGGGGAGGGGGGAGAGGGGGTAATTTCGCCTCCCCCTACCTCCTACCGCAAAAAAGGTTAAACGGGTACACATTCATTTTACGCTGTACATAGTTTAAATATGTAAATTTATAAATTAAATTTGAAATATTCTCAGTGGATGTCGTGACGTCTTTTTGACGTAATTTCAACGCTGATACGGTGTCGTGTACCTGCAGGGTTGTACATGTTAAGCTTGATTTTCATTAGTCGGAAATTTCCGTACGTAAACCAAAGGAAGGCATTCCATTGGTAGAAATTGACATCACACGGTGTGTGATTTTCCGCCTATTGAAAATCAATCTTTAAATATATGTATACTCGGTGAGAAAAAACCTTGTTCAAACCCAGCGGTAAAGACGCTAGAACTACCTCGAATGACGTTGTTCTATCGTCTTTACTGTGGACTTTGATATAAATATTTCAGGAAGATAAAGTTCGTTAGAATTTCTTTTGTTCTGACACACACATTTGAGAAGGACCGCAAGAATGTCATTGTTTTGGAAGTACCCGGTGGGTAAGAACTTAGGATTTGTTTTTCATCCTGATAAAAGTCAATTTGTACCCTCACAATAGATAAGAAAAAATAAAATTTAAAAGAAAAAACTTAAATCTTTTTGAAACCAGAAAAACTTTCAATCAGGGAAGCAGCTAGTTTCATAGGAACTTTAACTTCATCTTTACTAGGTATTCTATATGGACTACTATTACAGAAGTTTGGAAAAGGACAAAAATGAAGCACTAAAAGCCGCCAAAGGAAACTTTAATAAGAATACGAGAATAAGTTATCTTAGCACACAAGATGTATTGTAGTTTAAGTTAATCATCCAAGAGTTGCTTTTGAGCAAGGATATTAATATGAAAAGAAATTGCATCCCAACGCGGCAAAACAGTACCGGTTCCAACCTCGTTCTCAGGGCGTCTTCTCTCTGAGAAAAGAAGCCCTGGGAACGAGGTTGTACCGGTTCAAAATAAATAGTATGCAAGCATGGTACAAAAGACGCATGAATAGGCTTTGTTATGTGCTCTATTCAGTGTTTTTCTTTAATATCCTTGTTTTAAGTTACGAGTTGCGTTTTAAAGTGCGAGTTGCAAGTTTGAAATCACGAGTTGGTACGTCAATTCCACGAGTTGATTTTTAAAGTGCGAGTTATAACATCGATTCCGTGAGATGCGTTTTAAAGTGCGAGTTCATTTCAGTTCCTCCCTTATATAGTACCCAACTTCACTACACCATTTTCAAACAAGAAATACTGCAGTAATTCGGTGTAATTGATATTCTTGGCGGTAAATCAAACGAGAGATGTGCGGTCGCTAGCCTTCCACTCAAAATAATTTTACATTTTTTCATTACAAATATGCCTACCATTTCATCTAAAAAAAACCCGCCGTCTGCTCATGCCAAATTGGAGTGCCTCCGTAAAAGCTATTTTCAGTTTTGGGAGAAACCGTGATGCTACCATATTCAGTAATAAAACCACGTACTTTTAATCTGATGAGCTTCATTGAGGAGTAACATTGCTCTCGCTCTCGTCGTTGATGTGATCTCCACGTTTTCTTGTTGCTTGAACTTCATACATCCTTGCATTGCTTTTCTTGATCGATTTTTTCACCGAAAGAAGGTGTAAAAACAAAGGTAAAATTAAAGTTACCGCACTGTCCGCATGTGATAAACCTGCAATCCTTTGCTTTTATATTCTTTCCCCAGACCTCCTCGATCAAATGCGATATAGAATCTGGAACCCGAATGGAAGCTTATTTTCCGCTTATCTGCGAGCGAGGAAAAGCGCCTGTAACTCACGAGGGACAAACTCGTTCCCAGCGCTTCTTGTGCGCCAATGTACCTGTCACTCGGGCTTGACCTCGTATACATTCTCAACGTATTGATCGAGCAAAACAATCCAGAAAAAACATTTTTAACTTCGTTGCTAAGTGAAAGCACTTCGTGCGATGGAGCAAGCTGGGTGGTGTAACGCCGTCAAATTTAGTAAGGCGACATCTGTAGTAAACGTGGATAAATGTAGTAAAACCCGTCGATATCTGTAATAAACGTTGACAAATGTAGTAATATTTGTAGTACGACAAATTTAGTAACACTTGTCGACAAATACAGTGACGTTGTTGACAAATGTGGTATTTATTTTAACTGACGATAACTGTAGTGACTTAATAATCTAAAAAATTAAAAGAATGTAAAGAATTATTACGTCACAAATCTTTAATATCTTTTAATTCTTATCCTACAGTAATAATAATAATAGATATCTTTTTGGCCCAAAAACAGTGGATCCGAATGTTTGATTTTGATACAAACTTTATTTCCAACTATTTTTAAACCTTCGAGTAAATTACTTGCTAAATTTTAAGCGGTTCTCGAGATATGGCGAAGTCGGATTTCCACACAAACATGTTCTGAGTACTGAGCAGCATGTTTCATAAAATGTTCTGAGTACTGAGCAGCATGTTTTATAAAATGTTCGGTGTGCTGAGCAGCATATTTTATAAAATTTTCTGTGTACTGACCAGCATGTCTCATTAAATGTTCTGTGTACGGAGCAGCATGTTTCATAACTTGTTCTGTGTACTGAGCAGCATGTCTCATTAAATGTTCTGTGTACGGAGCAGCATATTTCATAACTTGTTCTGTGTACTGAGCAGCATGTTTCATAACTTGTTCTGTGTACTGAGCAGCATGTTTCATAACTTTTTCTGAGTACTGAGCAGCATGTTTCATAAAATTTTCTGTGTACTTAGCAGTATGTTTCATAAAAATGTTCTGTAAGCTGAGCAGCATATTTTATAAAATGTTCTGAGTACTGAGCAGCATGTTTCATAAAATGTTCTGAGTACTGAGCAGCATGTTTCATAAAATGTTCTGAGTACTGAGCAGCATGTTTCATAAAATGTTC
>JAULBZ010006361.1:0-12458 GCA_032360805.1 Neoturris breviconis
AACCAATCAATTGCAAGCTCATTGACTTACACTCTTCATCATAGATTAATTTTTCTCAAAATCATTGAATTTTACTTATTTAAAGCTGCTAAGGTATCTGCTTTTGGTAACGAATTTTGTTCTAGCGTCTTTACTGCTGACTTGGAACAAGTATAAGAACAAATAACCACAATGAAAAAGATAATTTTGAGCATACTTTCAGGTTTTGTAGCCTGTAACTATGCCTGAACTTACTCCTCCACAGTGATTATTTTATATTTTATATTCTATTACTAAGGAACCATCTCAAAATGTTATTATAAAACCAAAATTGACAAAAATGAATCTGTACAGAAGTGTGTTAGGTAAACGAACTTGCAATGGATTGGTTTCTTCAGTACCATTGCAAGATTGTTGACTCAGTACTCGTATTATGACATTATTATGTAGTGAGTGTTTGTTCTGAAACCAGTGATCTAAATAAGAGTAAATTACTGTAGAACAGTGTTTTTTTATTTAGCATTGCTTCAGGTTACTGTATAACGAATTGAAATTGCTTATTTTTGTTGTTGATAAACATCCTTCTGATCTTACTTTAATCTCAATTCAATTTTATATTTTAGCTTCTTCCTTGAGAAGAATATGTTATTGTTTTTCTTAAAGTTTATGACTCAAAATTGTGGGAGTTATGTTACTGTTCAGTTGTTACAAACGTTGAATATTTTATTTGAAAATATTAAGCATCAGACTTCACTTTGTAAGTTGCTTTCATACTTGTATTATAGTTACAGGTTTTTTATTTTTTTTAAAAAAAAACCTCATTTATTAGAAGCCTTCGACTAAGATCCACAAATATTAAGAAACTTTTAGCAATTTAGTAAAATCTACTAGGGGTGTGTAGTTTCAGCTGTTCACGATAAAGCACTGTCCTAGAGAGTAAAATAGTGTTATTCTGAATGAAAAGTTTCATACTTGTAATTAATTGTGTTTTATTATTGTTTAAATAGCTATTATGTATTGCCAAGACCAACCCTATGCTTGGCTTTTTTGTGACTCTTCAAAGCTGGAAAGGAGGCGGGGGGGATTTTTTAAATAACTTCTGATTAAGATTTTCATGCTTTTCTTATATTATATCTGGGATCATTTTTGAAAATTCTTTCAGGTGGTAATATTTTTTTTTCCTTTTTTTGTTTGTTCTTATTTTTGCTTGAAAAACATTCTGACAAATTTTGTTGACCAAAATATTTTACACCTAAAAAATAGTTTTTTTACACCACCTGTTTTGCCTTAATGATGTCATCATTAGTGGTGTTCTGAGGGGAGGAAAATTTGCTTCTCAAGACAAGCTCAAACATCACGGATACACAGTATATTTATGCTTCTTATTTCAAACACTACTTGTGTAGAAATTTTAACAAATCAAGCCTTAAAAATATAACAGCAGTCATTACCTGGGAAGGAATGTTTTTTGAGTATAGTAATTCAGCTTTGGAAACTATTCTCAAAAAACACTCCTCCAAAGGTGATGTCCAACAGTTATATTAAGGCCTTCTAAATATGTCTCATTTAGATTTTCTTCTCTCAAACAACCATGTAAATTCTATCATTGTTCACAAATTTGACTTCTCAAATGAAGAAATCCTCGCATATTATATATCTTTTTTGAAGACCTTATCATTGAAACTGAATAGACAGACCATAAATTTTTTCTTTAACGAGGTAAGCTTATCTAATGTTAATACGAATATAACGGTGCTAGCAAGCCTAAATACACCTGTCACATATTTTTTGTGGAGGAGTGTTTTCATCCTTTCAACCGGAAAAACTCCTCCACACAGATAATGCCTGACCGTTATTTTCATGCTTGTTGGTGTTAACTTGTTCTTGAAATCCTATATACACTCCATGTGTTAGTGGTCCAAATAAGAAATGTAATCACTGTGGAGGATAGATTTTTGAGCATAGCTTCAGGCTTTGTAGTTGAAGCTATGCTCAATCTCAATAATCACCCCTGCACAGTGATTATTTGCTCTTATTTCGACCACCACAAGTGTCCTGGTGGTGTGATAATGCAAGATAATATTGTTTTAAAACATCTTGGTCTTGGAACCGTTTGATTTTCTGGATACCCGTTCCACACTTTTCAGACTTTTAAACAGAAACACTGAATATTTGTCTGACAGAACTGGGTTGATATATTCAGAGAAATTCTGGGATTTTCAGCCTTGTCATATCAGGGAATGTTTTTAAAGGCAGAGAGATAACCGACCAAAATAAGTCAGGGAAGAAATATTCTATGTTTTTCAAAAGTTTAATTTTATAGATTTTAGGATGTAACCTCTTACATGCAGCAAATTTGCTGATGGTTTTAATGTGATTTATAGCCATTTTAGGTGACCTAGAACCAAATATTTCCTCGGTGCTTAACCATGGTGGTCAACATGGATCATCTACTGGAGGTTCTCAGTCATTATTTTGTTCACAAAGAATATTTATTCATGTGAAAGTTAGCAGAAAACAATAGTATTTTCACTCAAAATGTTAGAGAAAAAACAATAGTTTTAGAAAAGTAATGGAATATCTTTTTTCAAAGGCCGTGTGAAGCTTGTTCTACTGCATGCATTTTATAGGAATTAGCGTTATGGTTGAAGTGTTCTGGAATTGTTTCTAAATTTTTTCAAAAGTGTGATAATAGTTTGTATTGTGTCTTCAAAACAAAAAGCAAATAATCAAGTGGAAGAGTGTTTTTTTAGTGTGAACTATCCTCCACAGTGAATAATTGCTATTGACGTCTTAAATATCTATAGTATATACAGCCTGCGTATGTTATGTGAAAGACACTAGAACTTTTATTGTGGACTTGAACACACTTTTATACTGGGTTAGTTCTCACTATTCCCCAGGATATGTATTTCATATTGTTTTATGTAGAGAAAAAGTGATTTTCCACTGTATACAGAAGCCATCAAGTTTTTTCATCATCCCGAGAGTATGGCACGTATTGCTGTTCGCACCCTTACCCTAAATACATACAAAGGTAATCAGGGTTAAAATGATGGTCAGCACTGGAGGAGAGATTTTTCAGGTTATTTTCAGCCAATTCGTCCAGAAATATTCTAAAATATTTCTTCTCCACAGTGTTGACCGGCAGTTATTTTAACCCTTGATATTTAATTTGAATTTTGAACTGGAATGTTTATCTTGGAAAATCATTTGTGCTTGTTATTTAACATAATTGAACCTATGCAGTGCTGAAAATGAGAACATATAATTACTGTGGAGAAGCTATTTTTAAACATAGTTGCATGCTTTGTAGCCTGAAGCTATGTTCAAAATTTACTCCTTTACAGTGATTAATTTTCAGCCCGGCTTGTATTGCAAGTAACGCAACCCAAACGATTTTGATCTACATAGCGCAGACTTTGAACAAGTTTTTGCCTGCTGGAATATCAAATTATTTTTTCATTTTTTGTAAATTTTCATCCTTCATCTCTGTAAATCGTGTTCTTCTTTTATAGCTCTTTGCCAAGTAGTGGCCTGGATGCCTTGCAGAAGCGAATTATTATTATTATTAAAAAAAAATCAATGCAGCAAGTGTTTATATCTCACAGAGATTACATATATCGTATGCAGGCCTCTGAATTCACGTCAGCATTCACCTGTGGAGGAGCATCTTTGGAGACTAATTTGCGGCCTGTTGGCTGCAAGTTAGCCTCCAAAGATGCTTTACCACAGGGGAATGCCATTGTAAATCCAGAGGCCTGTGTATTATTTTAATTTTAGTTGATCACGAGAAAATGTTAGAATTTATTTGCGATAAAACTGCTACACCTTATTTTTCAAATTTGATCTGGTTAATTGGAAAGGACGCTATAGAACTTGATGATTGTGTTGTACAGGAATCCGAGTAAGATCCTCATTAAAATATATTTACAGAGAAGAATCCTCACAATTTCATATTTCATTTTGTTGTGTTGTTGTATTATTTTTAAAGTAAACTTGTGATTTTGGTTTCCTTAACAAATTTCACATACAGTAGTAGTTAATATGTATCGTATCGAATTGTTTACATATGGTAAAACCTTTAACAATGTCCATCCACTTAAGTGCCCTACTCCAATAAGCGTCTGCTCTAAAATTTAATAAGTGCTACTTCCCTATAATAAGTGCACCACAGCTAAGAGAGGGCAAGTCACATATAAGAAAATTATTAAAAAGTTTTGAAAGACCACTTTTTATAGTCAGTAGTGGTCAGTACTTGTCAAAACAACAGAAATACAGATCGTTTTATAAGCATCAAAAAGTGGGACATTGTAAAATCCTTTAAGTTAATGTCTTTATATCTAATGTTTTTAAGCAACTTTCTTCTTTTCAACAGCTCTGTAACCACAGCTTGCTGTTTTAAGATTTACCATTATACTGAAACAATTTGGGAATTAAAAAATATTAAATAAAGCAATTGCCTGTATTGCTATTTTCATAACAATCATTAAAGCATGGTAAAAGGACCAATATTATTAATCCTACAGTCTGAAAAGTACAGACAGAAAATAACCTAATAATCGTACAGGCTCAATAACAGGTTATCTGGATTATTCTGAATAACATTGGAAAGTAATTCAGTCACTATTATTTATGATATCAAACCTCAAGATAAAGATTAGACATCACCTATGGAGGAGTGAGTACTAAAAAACCTTCCTCCTCAGGTAATGTCCAACCGTTATCTTGAGGCTAGTGATATTAATTTGATTAAATTGTATTTCATTTTTAGTCATTTCAAATATGACAAATTGAAAGCAACTGTTGCCAATCATTTGGATCATCTTCATTATTTAAATGATATTCTACATCTGAAGATCAACGTATTAAACATGATTCTAACAGATCACATGATCAATCGCCTGCTTATACCGCTATATGTTTATAGTCTACCATCAGAAGAAGACCTTGGCACTAACAATCCAGAACGTGTTCATATTAGTAAATTAGTATGCTTGTTTCTACTAGCACAGGTATGTATTCAAATTTTTCAACAATAACATTCAGAGAAGTGTGCTAGTGGTCAAAATAACAAAATCAGTGTGGAAGAGAGATTTTTGAACATAGTTTCAGGCTTTGTAACCTGAATCAGTGGTTGGACGTAACACTCTTTTATTAGTGGTTCACTTATTTCAGACTCATAAAGACAAGCCTAAATATAGCTGTCAGGGCAACCTGTGCATGAGTGTTTTTTGTGTATAACAAAGAAACAATCTTCTGCAGGTGAGGTCCGACAATTGTATTAAGATACAAATTAAGGGGTTACACTTTTAATTTTGCGAACCATTTTTCCCGTATTGCTGATCACTTTTCTGTTTTTAGCACTCAGCTTTGCAAATTTGACCATTTTCTAACAATTAACCACTTTTGCCAAGCAATTTGAGTTCCATAATTTGATTCCTCAGATTCCCGTACTTCTTTTTAATGCATTTGGGAGTTTATTAAATTTTTCGATTTTAAAGGGGAGCGTTCGCTTAGATCAGCTTTTTCGTATCATAATTTGAAAGTGTCACCAATGTATGAGAAATAAAACATTGTTTGGCCAAATGCATTATAATATTATTCCGAATTAGCAAAATAAAGACTATTGAACTTGCAAGATTTAGGCTGCATCCACACTAAAACGATTTTGTTGCATTTTTATTTATATTGGGGTGGTTTCCAGTATCAGAATTGGCAAGTTTTGAAAGCGTCAGCTGATCCTTTTCGGAAACCGTTGTATTCTTTCGCTTACATTGAATCAAAATTAGCATAATTATTGTATTAACATGTGGCAGGGGGATATATTTAGTCTTTCCGGAGAAAATGCACATTTTGGTGTGGATGCGGTTCAAAATAATGCCGAAACAGTTCTAGTTATCGAAACACAATATGATCACCATGGCTTGATTATAAAGCAAGCTCTTTGCACATAAAGAAGAAGCAAGAACCTATTTTCAATAAAATATTATAATGTGCTTGCATCTGTTTGCATCAGTTTTAAAACACTATTTGATTGTGAACCTCTTCTGTGGTCGAAATAAGAGTAAATGATCACTGCAGAGGAGGGATTTTGAGCATAGATTGTAACCTGAACTTGCTCAATAATTACTCCTCCACAGTGATCATTTATACTTATTTCTGCAGTGCTCTTGCATCAAATGTGAAAGGGGCTTAAAATGGGAAGAAATATTTACTGGGTTCTACAGTGGTCATAATAAGAGCAAATGCCTACTGTGGAGGAGTGATTTTTGAGCGTAATTTCAGGCTAAATTCTCTCCTTCACAGCGATTATTTACCCTTATTTAGACCACTGTACCCAAGAAATATTTCTTCTAATGAAGTTAATTTTTCTTTAGCATATGCTAATTATGGATCATTCGCCATTGGTGAATGCCATCGTAGATGTTATTTTCAATGAAGATGAGATTCGTTCAAGTGCTTATATACTAGGAACACCTGATGATGAGGATAGAAAGGTGCTAATTATGTTTAGTTGGATTAAGCCTCAACATACTTGTTGGACATCATCAGTGGAGGAGTGTTTTTGTGTATAGTTTTCAAAAACACTCCCCCAAGGTAGCATTTATTTTTAGACTTATTGTACTATACTTACTTTCCATTTTCAATTACCGAGGAAGTCTTGAAACAAAATGAATAATTGAAATCCATAAACGGTCACAGCTCAAATAGTATGCATTCCAAAGAATAAAAAACTGTTTATCAGAAAAGTTTTTCCACTTTGTTAATATTTTGCTACTCTCAAAAGTTATGTTAAAACTGTGTCTGTGGATAAGTGTAATAAGTCAACAGTGTTCGAGAGAAGAGGAAATCGCTGTGGAGAAGTGGTTTTTGAGCATTGCTTCTGGCTAGAAAGTCTGAAGAAATGCTCAATAATCCCTCCTCTGCAGGGATTATTTTGCTCTTATTTCGAAGACTGTCAACAATCTTGCGATTTATGGTTTCAGTGGTTAAAATAAGAGCAAATAATCTATGTGGAGAAAGGATTATTGAGCATTGCTTCAGACGTTCTAGCCAGATACAAAGCTTGAAGCTATGATCAGAAACCCTCCTCCGCAGTGATTATTTGATCTTCGTTCAACCACTGGAATTCTTCTTTGTGACATCACATTCTTCTTCACTGATACAAATTTCCCAGTAGGAAAAATCTGTTCAAAGTCTACAGCTATAACATTGTCGAACAAAGTTGTTCTAACGTTTTTACTGCGGACTTTAAACTAGTTTTTGCCCACCGAGTGGCCTGTAATTATGTTGTTGTGTCTAGGTCTTCAGATATTGAAACTTTTGGCATTGCGATTTGACTTAAATATTTTTTAGGGTTGATTTCTTATTAGATAGATAATTAGTGCGAAAGTCAAAAGAACACATTGCATTGGTAGAAATTGACATCACACAATTCCTACCAATGGGACCTCTTCTGTTACCTTTCTCACAGCATTTTCCGCCTGAGAGAAATCAATCTTAAGATGGCTTATAGACTTATAGGCGTTAATATGTTCTTAAATTTTTATAGTCATTACTATCTAATGGATCATCCCGTGCATTTATTCCACCTCCTGCTCCATTAGAATCACAATTAGAAGCATGCGGTGTCACAAGAGACAATTACAATCTAAACGTGAAACTCAAAGCTCTTACTGCTGACAAATCAAAGAGAAATTCGACATTTTATGTATCAGGTTAGCAAGTCTGTAACTGCCAGACATCATCTGTGGAGTAGCGTTTTTTTAGTTTTTGAATATATAGACTCAGAAACACTCCTCTGCCAGTTATGTCTGATGGCATTTTTTCAGACCTGAGTTGTTGTCCTAATAAATGTTTTATATAGAAGGTAAAGCAGTCTGTTAATATTTGCAAAAAAAAACAGATTCAATAATATTGCAGTAGATTTGTTACTTTACCAGAAATGAATGACATCACGCCTCAAAATAACTGTCAGACATCACCTGTGGAGAAGTTTTTTTTTAGTACAGTTTTCAGCTTAGAAGCTTTAAAGCTTTCAAAATTACACCTCCACAGGTGAGGTTTGTAGTACTGTAGGCAATATCTTAATACTGCAGTTTTTGCCGAAGGATGAAGTTGCCAATGGAAAGTGCACTCCTACATTATTTATCCAAGAAGAGTGTTGGGTCAAATTTGCAATGGACACCAATCCATTTTAAGCTTGTTGACATAACACCCTTCTGTGCAGTGTCATTTTTGTTTAATCTGATCAAATTCAGTTTCTTGAAATCTACATAAAAAATACTTTAATCATCTGTGGATGAGAGTTTTTTTGAGTATAATTTTCAGCTTTACAGCTGAAATTAATTTGGAACACTGTAACAAGTAAAACAGCTCTTTTATAATTTACTCTCTATGTCCATTAATAGATGACGGTACAGTACAGATAATAGAAGCTGCTTCAGCTAGTGATTCAGCAGCAGGCTCAATTGCTGGTTCAATCGAAGGTAGTGATGGAGAACATTCGGACCTATCTGATACTGATGATGAAGACAATGATAGTGGATTAATTCAACTTGCACAACAAGCTGATCAGCAAGCATTAGATAGCAAAATGCTGAATACTGAAACTACTGACGTATCAACTCATATTAGTCCTTCAGTGGAGGAGATCTCAGAGGAAGGTTTGACCTGTTTTATTTTTTCTTCTGTGTTCACATTAGACCTCACTGGATCAAATGCTTACTTACTTGTACTCGAGCAGCTCTCATCTTTTGACAAGATTTGGTTGCTGGAAGTAAGAGTAAATATTCACTGTGGAGGAGTGATTTGGAGCATAGCTTCAAGCTATAAAGCCTGAAGCTATGCTGAAAACATCCCTCCTCCATAGCAATTATTTGCTCTTCGTACACAAAAATTCAGTGATTATTTGCTCCTATTTTGCGCAATATGTTTCCTGTAAAGCTTCTATGGAAACAAAAGAGAAACACATGTGTATTTTGTTCATAATGATGATTTTGTTTAGATTCGTTAGATATACAAAATGAAGATAACTCCCATGAAGCACACCAGGTAACCCATCAGGCTAAAACTTGTTCAAAGTCAGTGGTGTAGATGCTAGAACAACATTGAAAACGTTGCTCTAGCGTATTTACTGCAGACTTTGAACAAGTTTTTGCCCACTGAGAAAACTCACTTGTAAATATATAGTGAGTCTGTACTCTGGCATGATGGCCGTCATATTTATAGAAGTTGCGTGCTTACTGAGCGTGATTTAAATTTAAATTTATATGTTACTACAACATAATCACATTTCTTTAACTGGAATCAATTTCTCTTGTGTTTAACTTAACTTACCAACAGCATCCAATCAGCTAACCATGTTGTCCTCTACTTTGTAAGATAAACTTACAGTCAAGTCTATTATGTAAGAAATACTAAGAAATCTATTGTAATAGATCGCTTTATAGACTATTACACTGAAATCAAGCAGTTTTTATTAGATGATTTTTTTCTAAAGTATGTGGCCGAATGATATCTTAAAATTTGAACTCTCTTTCTTGTAATGCTGACAACAATGCAAGTAAGGAACTATCTCCAAAATTTGTTTCAGCAGCTTTAACAAAGAAAAAATCAGAAAAATTTGTTTTAGCAGCTTTAACAAAGACAAAATCAGAAAAATTAATCTACAACGAAAAGTGTTAAGTCAATGAGCTTGTTATTGATTAGTTTCTTCAATACAAAGAAATCAGTCAATTGTAATATCATTGATCTTGCCCTAGGAATGAATTTTGGAGATGGTCCTCAACGGCAACAGAACTGATAACCATTATAATGTTGTTTTTTTCTTAGCCAACAGATGAAGGTAAATGTAAAAGGTATGTAACTAAATAATAACTCAGTGGGCAAAAACATTTTCAGAGTCCACAGTAAAGATGCTAGAACAACATCGTTGGTAAAACTTTGTTCGAACCTAATGTAGTATCAGTGGTTAAAGTTTGCTAGAATTACAGTCTGTCTGAGGTACACATAGAATCTCTTTTGACTACTTTTTGCACTCAAGTGCAAACATAAATCAATGAATCAATAAATCAATCTTCTGCATGAATATAGCCCTACAAATATAGGGGAAGTAAATACATTTTCGATAATTTTAAAAATTTAAAAAGTTGAAATTCATGTATCACGCTCTGTCTTCTGTGCATGTCCTGTGAAATTATTGGAATTGTGTTTACTTTTCCTTTAACCAAACTGTGTTTGTTCAGTTTTCAGAAAACGTGGTATTTTTAAAATCAAAAAACGGTTGTGATGTTATACATAATCTTGAGATTGGGTCTGTTACTTTAAGCAAATCTAGACCATAAACCTTTATATGGAAAAATGTATAATTGACTTGTTCCAGGTTTTTTTGTTTTTGCTTAATATTTATATAAGCGTTCATAGCATCATCTTCGAATTGATTTATTTATTTTACAGAATATTCATGAAGAGCATTTTGCGATCATTGGATTGTGGACCCGGAGATGGTGAAGCATTCTTTGCGATATGTCTCCTTTATAACATCCTTACGAATAAAGGTAATTCCAAACAAGAAAGTAATCGTCAGACATTACTTGTGGAGGAATGTTTTTTAGTATAGTTTTCAGCTTTGCAGCTTAAAATTATACCTGAAAAAACATTCCTCCATGTAGAACCTTCCAAAATAAAGAAACTACATTTGACTGACTTTGATGACAAAAATGCACAGAGAGATGTTACGTCAGCAAGCTTGCAATGGATTGGTTTCTTTAGTTCAAATTAACCCTGTTTGTCCTGAGCCTTTCGTATACTTCCATTTTTCTCAGAAACTATGATGTTAGAAGCATAAAACTCAATATTATCTAGCACAAACACTTTCTATTCTTACGATTATTGTAACAATAAACATGTGACTTTTTTTGCTGGTGTCAGCAGAATTTAACTTTTGAAAATTTGCGATTTTTTTGAAATTTTGATACCTATTATACATTTAAGTGCCATGATTGAGATTTTTTCATTTTGTTTTCGAATTCTAAAAGACGATTTAATTCTCTTTCGTGATGGTGCCAAAATTATTTTATGAAAATGACGTCATCAGCCACGATGGGGCACCAAACTTATCAAAATTTCTTTGGAAGCTATGACGTCATTATGATGTCACCAGGGTTATCAAAACTAATGTTGTCCACATATTTCTTTCATGATGATAACTAATGGTGAAAGTTTCCTTGTTATACCATTACCTAATCAAAAGTTATGATGTAATCATTTTAGGATAAGGATTTCACTTTTTTATTGGTGGCTTCTGATATTACACTTATCTTGAGAAGTAACGATGCTATAAACATGAAATTTTAGCTACATGTGTTTAATAGTTAAATAATAAAAGTTATAAAGTTGTAAATCGCAACCCTAATTGGCTTTTGAGTTATTAAGAATAGTTTGGGGGGAGTGTATGGTTAATGCCTATGACATTAACTTAAACTAACATATTCCCTTCCAGGAGTTAAAAAAACATTGATGACTGGCAGTTTAACTACTGCCCATCACTACTAATACTTAGGGACCATTTTTCAAATATTTTTTACAAAAACAACTTTAGTTTTGGATTATAAAGAAACTTAATTTTTCCAAATTCAACAAAATAACTGTACAGAAGGATACGAAGAAACCCATCCATTACAAGATTGTTTCTTCAGTGCTCCTTGTAAATTTTGTTTATACATTCCACTTGAAAGCCAAAAGAAGAATGTGATGTCAATTAGAGTCTTCTTTTGGTTTTTCACATATAATTTTATCAACTGTATGTTTCATGGCTTATTGCAAGATTCTGTTCGGTAGATGTTGATTAATATATCCTTTTGTTTTAGGTCTTGATAAGGATCTATTGAAAACCATTGGTTTAGCTTTACCTAAGGTATGTATACCACTATAAGCTATAATGTAAGTAGTACACAATTACTGAATAAACATTTTAACAGCAACGAAGATTTAGATTCTCTGCTCTTAAGTAACCATCTCAAAATATCGTTGCAAAAACTACTTTTATTCCAGAGTATTTTACAAATTTAAGCAAGAAATGTAACGACACAGAAGGGTGTCAACGAGCTTGCAATGGATTGATTCCGTTGTTATGGAGAAATCGACTCTTGTTCTTGTGTTGATATGTTATTGTTGGGACAGTCCTATGAGCACGTGTATCTATATATCTATATACAGGGTGTTTAAACGTATGTTAAAATTTGGAACTTATGCCATCCTATAATATATTATTATTGTGTAGTTTTCAAATGGCCAGTACACAAAAACTTGTTCAAAGGATGCAGTGATGCAAGAACAACGTTTTCAGCGTCATTAGCGTCTTTACTGCTGACTTTGAACGGAGCAAATGATCACTGCGGAGGAGTGATCTTTGAGCATACTTGTAGCTCCAGGGTAGCTATGTTCACAAATCACTACTCCCCCCCCCCAAACCC
>JAULBZ010006362.1:0-12457 GCA_032360805.1 Neoturris breviconis
ATAGCCTGAAGCAATGCTTAAAAATCACTCCTCAACAGTGACTATTTGCTCTTATACTGATTTGCAAAAGAGTTGAACTTGACAAATAATGTTTCACATCCCTTTAAAAATAGTTAACAGAGAATATCTATACAGGTGTATTTTTCTTACATTAGATGCAACCATACCATCAAACCAAGGTGAAGAAAGTGCTCCAACAGCATTTAACCTTTCTTTAGGATTCACAACAAGTAGCTTTTTAATCTATATAAGAAAGACGGAATATATAAATCAGTGGTGGAAATGAAAGCGAATAATCACTGTGAAGAAGTAACTTTAAGTATAGATAGCCTGAAGTTATACTCAAAAACCTCTCCTTCACAGTGATTATTTACTATTATTTTGACTAACTGGAAAAATGACCACAAGCTTTGAGAATCAGTGTTCCAAATAAGTGGAAATAATATAACCGTGGAGAAGTATTGTTAGAGCATAGTTGCATTTTTTTTTTAATAATCTGCTCTCCGCAAGGCATCAAGGTCACTACTTAGTAGAGAACTACAAAAGAAGAAGACAGCTTATGAAGTTGAAAGATGAGCATTAACATTACATTTAAATATTTTGAAGATCGTAGGATGATGGAAAACAAGATAATGGTAAAGAAATCCACAATTCAGATGTGCGACAAAAGTAACTAATCAAATAGAAATATTTGTTACAAGATGGTGACTATATAGTAAAAGGATGATCATTAGCTGAATACCTAGTCTCATGAATAAAACACTTTAGAGCAGGGGTCAAAGATTATCGTTTATCGTTTATTACTGTACTGATAAATGTCTCAATTACATGTTTTAATAGCAGCTCAATCTTTTTTGAAGATATTGGGTGGTTCTTTAAATTTCAATTAGAAACAAGAAATGCAACGCAATTGAGTGCAGTTTTACTATTAGACAATACTATTCCACAGGTGAAGCAAAAGTAAACATTGTTAAGTAACTTCTGATCGACAATGTTCAAGTTACCACGATTTCAAATAATGTGCATTGTCCAGCAAGATGTTTATGTCAACTATTTAAACCTCAAAATAACTTAACCTGTAGACGAGCGTTGAAAGCTGTATTCAAAAATCCCTCCTCCACATGTCCTAGAGTTATTTTAAGTCTTGCTCTTTCTTTACATTATATTCACAACAATTCGCTAAAAATACATACCAGTGTTTTCGGACCCTCACTGATGTCGCCCCACTCTGGGCTATCAAAACTATAATCTCCTTCCATTATTTTCCGATACATTAAGGTATCTCTTCGATGCCAAAAAGGACTTTGTCCAACTAACCTACAAAATTAATATAGTTAAAATAGGATGGTTTGATTTCAACCAGATAATACCAAGCCTAAATATAATATAACTGCCAGACATAACCTGTGGAGAAGTGCTTTTGAGTAGTTTTGAGCTTTGAAACTGACAACTGTAGTAACAAACACTCCTCCGTAATGTCTGGCAAGAAATAATCACTGTATGAGTGATTTTTGGGCATAGCGCCAGGCTGCAAAGACAATGCAAGTACTGTAAAACACCGAATAAACTCCAATCCCCCCTCCTTTAGCAAAACTTTCAATAAGCCCCCCTTTTTTATCAAATATTTCAATAAACGACCTCCTCTACAAATTTGGAAATTAAGTAAGCGCCCAGGCGCTTATTCGAACGAAAGGAGAGTATGTGTTCTTCTATAAAAACAACAACATATATTTGCGCTAAAAAGTGATCATTATGTAAGGATAAACAAGAAACTTACAGCGTATAGAGTATGACTCCACAAGCCCATCTAGAGAAACAAATTAAAATTAGAATAACATTAAAGTGCTTAAAATAAGAGCACATAAAACACGTGAAGGAGTCGGTTTCGCGGTTGTTCCTATTTTGAGTGATACATTTATTACTAGATAAAATTTTCAACAGTGCACTCCACCCACGAGTTATATCAAGCCTCAAGATAGCGGTCGGACATCACCTGTAGGAGTGTTTTTTGAGTACGGATTTCAGCTTCGCAGCTGAAAACCGTACTCAAAAAATACCTATTCACAAGTGATGTCTGACCTTTATGTTAAGGCTTGCTATATACCAAATTAGTAATACCAAATGCCTTTCTAAGTTTCAAGATTATACTCTATTCGGCATTGAAGCAATTTATATATAAACAGCACCAACATAACACTGAAATAAAAATGAAACAGTACAGCACTTGCTGATTGATATAAATCTGACACTAAAAGGTGTGCAAGCAAGTGTACAAGCAAATGCAAAAGCAAAGATGAATGAGCTTGCTTACAAATCTACAGGTTGTCCATATCCCTCATCACTATCATAAACAATACAGCGGAGCGTTTCAGGAGCAAAATAGGCTGGTGTACCAAGAACATCTAAAATTAATAAACACGAGCTTGAGTAATAAGGAAACATAAGAAGCAAATTTACACGCTCTCATACATGCAGCAAATCCTAAAAGCTATGCTCATAAATCACTCCTACACAGAGTTTATTCAACCTTATTTAAAACTTGAAGGTGAGGAATATGTATTGGAATGTGGTTTTTCAGAGGATCAAGTTTGTCTAATAAAGGAAAATCAACATTGTGATGTAGTAAATATTGGGGGAAGACAAAAGTGTCCTACCCTTCAGCTTGACGTAATCTAACTTTTTCTTTGTATTATGCTACTGCCATAAAAGTTGACTTTGCGTGAGACTCAAAGAAATGACTAATCACATCCATTATTAATGAATGGTTTAAAATGATGTTTTGGAAGATAAAAATTCCTCCTCTACAGTGACTATTTACTCTTATTTCAAACACTGTTAAATTAGAGCAAAATGGAAGAGCACTGTTGATTTATTTGTTGCTAAAAAGATTAATAGAGAAGCCACTCGCAAGTGTTATTACTTTGGCATGAAATAAATGTGTTTCACTTACCAAAGAGAAGTTCGTCATCTTTAATATCAGCAGCAAAGCCAAAATCTGACAATAAAACATTTCCATCTTCATCCAGTAGAATATTTTCGGGCTAGAATAACATATTTTACGCATCAGCACATTGGATTTATGATGATTTATGGGATTTACTTATAATTCTCTAAGGATAGTAGAATAGAACAAAAGCCTCAAAATAGCCGTCGGACATCACCCTTTTGTAGTGTTTTGAGTTTGGTTTCAAATACATAAATTCAAGTTATATATATATACCTTAAGATCTCGATGAACTAAACCTTGATCATGTATATATCTTATAACGAGCAATATCTGCCACATGATATTTCTAAAAAAGAATTAATCCTGTTGGTGTCAACAAAATATTGCATAAAAATTTATTCAGTGGTAGAAATAAAAGGAAATAATCACTGTGGAAGAGGAATTTTTGAGCATTGCTTCAATCTTTCTAACCTGAAGCAATGCTCAAAAAGCACTTCTCCTCAGGAAATATTTCCTCTTATTTTGAATACCGTTAGTATGCTGACAATCACCACCACCATCATTGTTTATAGTTGTAAACAAAATTTAGCCTACATACGTCGATTTCCACTAGGCAAAAAAACCACAGTGAAAGTCATAAGAGGTTCAATTGGTAGAAATTGACGTTACACATTATGTGACCTCAATTTCTACCAATGAAATGTCTTCTTTTGGCTTTCACAGGGAATTTTTTCGCCTAGTGAAAGTCAACGCTAAAGGATCCTCTCCAAATTATTTGCTTAATGGTACAGGAAGAAAATAATAACAAGGTTTAATCAAGGAATTTAATTTGCACATCTGTTTGATATGAAAATTAGCATTTGGGTTCCCCAAATTAATCAGAAATAGTTTGAAATACAGATTAATACTCACTGACATATAATAGGCCAAATCGCCTTTGTTTGATCAGCTACATCATGCAAAATTAAGCATATATTAGAAACTTTAATTAAGACATACCCAGATACAGTATACCATGGTCGACTTTGACCTATATCAACCCCTGTAGGATAACATCTGCAAACTTGTGCTTTATTGGAATAAAGAGACCAAACAAATACAAAATCAATGACTTACTACTTTCATCTGCATATACTTATTTTAATTTAGACTGTTTCCTCCAGTGGAGGAGGGATTTTTAAGCATAGCTTCAGGCTTTGTAGCTTGCAGCCATACTCAAAAATCACTCCTCCGTAGTGATAAAATATTCACCTAACTACTTTTTCAGGAATAGTAACTTCTTTCATCAAATAATCAAAGAGTTCACCACCTTTTGCTCTAAAGAAATGTCATTTTTAGCATTAGTTCGGAAGGTTTGGAAGCATTCTTCAGTTGTTGTCAAAGCAACTTGTGTACGGAGCCATCTTTTAAATTCGTTTCAAAAAACAGATATATTTCAGCAACTTTAAAGAAGTAAAAATCAATAAATTTGAGAAAGAAAATCAATGATGAAGAGTGTTAAGTCAACGTGCTTGCAATTGACTGGTATTGCAAGTTTGTTAATTCAGCACTCTTCTCCTGGGAACCAATTTTGAAGATGCTCTCTAACCTTACAGCTAGCTGAACAAAATTAAATTAAGCAATTATTTTGGTATTAGTGGTTGAAATGAGAGCAAATAATCACTGTGGATGAGGGACTTTAAACATAACTTCAGGCTTTGTAGACTGATGCTATGCTCAAAAATCTCACATCCACAGTGATTACTTGCTTTTATTTTGAACACTGCACTGTTTGTTGCAGATATATATACATATTTTAAGAATCCTTTATAGCTGAACAGTAACCATAACGAAATAAATCTCTCTATATATATATACTACTGGTTTATGTTAGAAACTGGGTAAATTAATTAGTATCATAATATACATACAGTTCAAAGACAAGAAACATAAACGCCGAACTTTCATAGTAATCAATCAGTGTAACTAAAAAGAGAACAGCAAAATATTTAGCTGATATTAACAAATGTACAGTTACGTTATATGCTAAATACAGTATAGCCTGTGTTAAGACCTAGTAGCAGCTGAACAGCTGACATATATTGTAACATAAGAGCAATCAGAACACTTACTTATATTTGGATGTTTTTTCAACCTTGACAAAGCATTAACTTCTGAATGGACTTGTGTAATAGGATCAATGCCTTTTACGTCTTCGCCTATGTTGCTCAATTTATCAATAATTTTTACAGCAAATTCATTACCAGATTCCTTGTGAATGCATCTGCGAACAACACTGGAAATACCACTAGAAGCAATATGATTAGGTTTACATGATGGCGGTACCACGAGGGAACATAGTACACACAAATCACAGTCCATGGTGTATGCAGAAAATACACAACCATTTATATATGAAATACTCACCAAAGGAACAGTTATATACTGTATCAAAGAACTTTAATTTTAAAAACAATTAAAAATAATAAATGAGTGATTATCCATATATCCCAGCCGGCAAAAACCTGTTTAAAGTCAGCAAAATAACTTTGGGATCTGGAAAAAATCCAGATTTTGTACAAGTTTAAGAAAGAACTAAACTCAAGTCCTTCTGTCTAGTGTTTGAAATAAGAGCAAATTATCAGTGTGGAGGAGGGATTTTTTGAGAACTGACTTGGAATTCAAGCACATAATTATATATACCTAATATAAATATAAACAATGATTTTCAAAGCTCAATATAAATGTAAATAAACTACACTTTTTACTATAATCGTAACGTGGTGACCTCATTGAACAGATGTGGTTGTAGGCAATAATAGTAAACAAATAAATAAACTTACTCTCCAAGAATTTCACCGGCTTCATATTTAGAGTAAAAATCTCTTCCATCAAACGAAACATCAGCAGTAGATGGTCCCATTCTCAATATTCTACAGTATATATAATTAATTATATAGTATATTTCAATGCAGTTTTAGGATTACTATAGAAAATAAAAAAGGTGTTGGCTTGTCAGAAGAGTATTGTATAGAGGTTAAAATATCTGACATCATCACTGTGGAGGAGACATTTTTCATAATATTTTCAGCCGAATTGGCTGAATATATTCTGAATAATTTTGATGTTGAAAAGTTGCCCGCCAAACTGAGCAAAGGTTAAACCTAGCGTACAAAATGATTTTAAATATATACATCATATATACATCATAGTACTATGCTATAACATATATAGGGTTTCTATATTGTCATGGTTATAGTCATGGTTAATTATATGCTTTTTATAAGCATACGAATATTCTGTAAACATTATATGCTAATGTATATAGGCTTTATGATATGCATATATTTTTGGTAGAAGTATACATAGGCTATTAAATTAATTTTCTATCATATGTTTAAATTTAAAAAGGAAAGAAAAATATAATAATGTAAAGAAGAATATATATTCTTTGTCTCCTCACATGCATAATTGGCTTGATGCCTATAGAGTTCTTAACTTTTCACAGGTGTGTCTTTCTCTCAAAGATATGCCACATATCCAGCGGATCATAGACTTTTCATTTCGATGTAAGCGTTGCATGTCCTCAACTTTGACAGGCCAGGTTTCACTCACATACAGCATTACACTTCGCACACAGGTTTTGTAGAGCTCTCCTCTAACTTTTAATGATGCTGTTCTTGTTATAAGATAGGTAAAAGATCTCTGAACTTATTCCACCCTGGTTACAGTACTTAATTCAGCACCGCTACCAGCTTCCAGCATACCACCAAAATAATAGAATCTATCTACGACCTCAAGGCTACTTTCCCTGCAAGCACCGCCTTTCCTTCTCTGCTGTTGTTATTCATAGTGCCATCCCGGTATCTGCAACACAACACAAGGCCACTTGCTAGACTTGTTTCTGGGGTCGACTCAATGTTTAGATATCATGACCTTTGTCTTTGCGATTTTAGCACTAAGTTTTAACATTTTTAATTTAACATTTTTCGAGGAACATGTTTTTTCTCCTAGGATTCCCTTTAAAAGCAAAAGAACAGCACAAAAAACACATCGCGATGCCACGCACAACGAATGACAAACAGACACATGCGCGCTGGATGGAAAAACCGGTGAAAAAGATTGGATGTTCTGCCTGGAAGACTTACTTTATAATTATATTTACAACACCAATCAATCTATCCAAACAAGTTCAGCATGGAATAAATTGGAGCAAAAATGTAACTCCCGCTATTTCTGTTACGAAGTTATGAAAAGGAAAAGTCAAAAAAGTAAAGTGGTAATCATCATCAGTGACGCAGCGCAGATGTCCGCGTCTTTACCTGTTTACGTCTTTTCCAGATATTTTTTTTCTTTTTTCTGAAATTGCGGACCTGGACGAACCGAATGATATTGAGCCGGTTTCTATTCCCATATTATATAGTATGTAAGTTTTGGTGTTCCAAGCTCGTCCCCAGCCTCTTTTGACTTTTTTTTTTAATTTTTCTTGGACCTTATAGAAAAGGCGTGTCTTTTCTATAAGGTCTGAGAAAAATTAAAAGAGTCAAAAAGGGCTGAGGACGTTCCATAAAATAAAATGTAAACGATACTGTCTGCGTACAAACGGATAGGCAAAAGATTTAATATTATATCTGATCAAATTGATCTGATGAAATATGTATATGTTCTAAAGATAATCTCTTAGCACATGACAGCTGACAGTCAGCTTTTTTTGAAGATGAGGAGTCTCAATGATGTGCCTAGGTACGTAATCGCTATAGAAAACATATGGATGCAAAATCAGTAAAAATATTTTTTCTTTTTTTTTTATAAACAAATTTCTCAAATATCGATAAATTTTAATCTTCCTCGCGATTGTTAATAATAGCCTATTACGATAAAAAAGGCTGTTTAAAGTTCATTTGATTTGTGAGAAAGAACATTGTTTATTGTGGAAGAGAATTTGCTAATAGAAGGAATTTAAACCATTGAAATTATTTTATAAAGGCTATTGAAAGATAATCGAGCGGTAAATCTAAGTTAGAACGGGTTAGAAAATCTTCCCAGCCGGCAAAAACCTGTTCAAAGTCAGCAAAATAAAGTTAGAACAACGTTCTTTGTCACTTTGATGTCAATCTTAATAGATTTCGTAGTTACTTCGTAAGTTGGAATAATTTTTTTGAAGGTCATATCTCGAAATAAATTTTTGCGCCAACAAGGAAATTACGCTCGTGTAACTTAATTATTCACGGAGTCAGCGAATTCAGTAGCAGTGACAAAGATGCAACAAAAAAGATTGTTTCAAATTTTATAAAAGACATATTTAAATCTGCTGTTATGATTGGTCAAGCAAATCCAGATAAAAAAGACCCGTCGTGTCGTGGTTGTTCTGAATTGTGACGAAGATAAATATAAAATCATAGCTAACTTGACAAGTCTGAAAAACCATGAAACATATAAGAGAATAAGCATTGCCGAAGATTACACCGTCACAGAAAGACAAATGATAAACAGATGGTCTGAAAAAGCGAAATAATACAATAAGGAAGAGCCACCAAATTCAGCGTATATTTGGAGAGTAAGAGGAACTTTGAAAAACGGACTACAATTAAAGAAGTTTCTAAAGCGCAGACCAATGGTCCTCCAAGCAAATAATATAGAAATAAATAACGAAGTTCCCTCAAACAAGTATTAAAGACAAGTGAGGGGGTATAACTAAAAAACAGGAAATTGATAAAAAAAGAAGCAAATTATTCTGCAATAAAACAAAACCCAATGGTAAATAATAATAATAATATAAGTAACAACCTAAAGGAAAAAAGTGAAGGATTATTCATATTTGGTACACAAATGCTGACGCATAAACTCAGGAAAGATTACATGAGCAAAAGGGAGATATAAATACCAGTACACCACCGGATGTAATTGCCATTACAGAGTATAAACCAAAAAACTATATCAGAATGCTAAACGATATTGTTGTGCAACAGAATTGTGCGCTTGTCGCGGAGATAGAAAAAAATTATCTCTGCAACACTAGTAAAGACCTTGATCTCAACGTTATGACAACCAATGATGGTCTTTTCCAGTGTTTTTGTAAGAGAACCTGATTAGAATTGGACATTAAATGAAAAAGAAAAACCAAAGATCAAAGGAATTAAAGCTTAATATAACCAAAGGAGATATCAAAGAAAAGCTACAGGGACTTAATTCAAACAAATCCCCAGGTCCTGATAATATGCATCCAAGGGTCTTTAAAGAGTTAACATCAGTATCAATTGATTCATTATTCGTCATTTTTCTAAAAACTGACAAACTACCATCATTGTAAAAAATTTCACCAATGACTGCAATTTTTAAAAACAAGGGTAGCAAGCATTGTGCGGAAAACTATCGACCAATTAGTTTGACAAGTATTGAATGCAAGATATTAGAATCCATCATCTGGAATTCCATTATGGATTATTTAAAAGTAAACTCAATTCTTTTAAACAAACAGTTTGGTTCCCTTGAAAGAAGATCAACCACTCTTCAGTAACTAACAGTTGTAGATAAATAGACAGAAATATTTGAAAAAGGAGGCGTTAATGATGTGATCTATTGTGATTTTCAAAAAGCGTTCAATACAGTGCTACATAAGCGTCTCATAGAAATAATTCATCATTACGAATTAAAAGAACCAGTAATATCATGGATAAAAGATTTCCTTACACAAAGAAAACAACAAGTATCAGTAAAAAAAGCAAACTCGTTAGTGGGAATGTTACGTAAGAAGCCTTCGTATATTTAGATAAGGACATGTTTAAATTGCTGTTTGTATCCATTGTCAGACCACATCTCGAGTATCTGGAATCCACATCAACAAAAACTGATAAGCATGATAGAAAATGTACCGCAGAGCATCAAAGCTTATTCCTGGTCTGTCAAATTTGACATATAAAGAAAAACTTAAATATTTAAACCTTCTTATCCTTCAATACAGCAGATTGTTGTCAAGTTGCAAGAAAGATGTGCGCAAATTTTCCTTCAAATGTCAAGTCACTGATCAATGGAACAATCTGCCGATGGAATCTGCCGATGGAATCATCGACTTGATAAGCTGTAGCAACTCAAAAAGATCATGTTTGATCATGATGTAGAACTATACAAGACAACATCTTCTCGACGAACAAATACCAAACGATAGAAATTAAAGATTGAACCAGAAGCTCAAACAGCCTTTTCCACCGAAATTTGTATATTATATTATATTAATATTATATTTCTTTATTTACATATTTTTAAATTAAAACGATTTGTCGACCTGCAAAAATAAAAATATAGATAGATATTCTTGTGTACGCAGTATCCATAATTGTCATATCGAAATATTTGATAGATCCATTTATTGAAAAAATAAAAATAAAAACGAAGATTGATTTTCCAAATTTACATTAGTACGTAAGAAGAAGGATGGAAACTAGCCTCTTCCACAGACCATCACAGACCAAGTTCGACCTTCTAGCAACCTCGTTCCCAGGGCTTCTTCTCTCTTGACGTTTAACGCTATGAGAAAAGGAGAAGTTAAAAAAGAGCAGATGCGCTGGGATCGAGGTTGGCCTTTAAGTAGACTAAATGGCTGTAGTTTCCATATGGAAACTAGCCTAGTATACTAAGCTCTATTTTTTCTTTTTCTTTCTTTCTCTTTCTCCCAATGTTGAACTAAAATCTCAAACGACAGATTATAACATTACGTAAAGAAAGAAAATGAATGACGGAAGCAAAGAGAAGGGATCCATCAGGTCCATCTGGTTTAGATGCAGATTTTTGGAGAAAAATAGCTGGAAGTAACATATATGGAAATGTTACCGACGATCTTTGTCATGCAATTGCGTTGATGACAAGAAAATTATGCAGTGAAAATTTAGAAGATCCAGAAAGTATTTCATCATTAATGGCATGCAGACTCATACCATTAGATAAATCGCCAGGTGTACGACCAATAGGTATCGGTGAAGTAATGAGGCGAATAATTGGTAAATCGATTATGTCAGTTATCAAACCAGATATATTAGAAGCTACCGGATACAATCAACTTTGTGCTGGACAAGAAGCCGGTTGCGAAGTAGCTGTCCATGCAATAAGAGATTTATATGAATCAGAAGAAACACATGGCTTCATCCAAATTGATGCTAGTAACGCTTTTAATTCTATTAATAGAAACGTTCTTCTTCATAACATCAAGGTTTTGTGTCCAGAAATCGCAACATATATAATCAATTGCTATATAAGACCAGCAAGATTATTCGTTTCCGGAGGTAAAGAGATATCATCCAAAGAAGGTACGACCCAGGGAGATCCAATTGCTATGGGAATGTATGCCCTAGGTATGATGCCATTACTAACTACCGTACTTCGCACTGACACAAACGATCTAACTCAAGTAGCTTTTGCAGACGATCTTACTGGCATCGGTACATTAAATAGACTGAAGCATTGGTGGGATATGGTTCTTAGATTTGGACCACTTCTCGGCTATTATGTAAATGAAAAAAAGTCATGGCTGATTGTAAAAGAACAATATCTAGAAAATGCAAAACATCTCTTCTCAACTTCTAAAATAAAAATCACCATTGATGGTAATCGTCACTTAGGAGCCGTTGTTGGTACCGAGAATAACAAAGAAATATATGTATCCGAAAAAGTGTCCGAATGGATTTTACAAATGGAGAGACTCGCAGAAATAGCTAAAACTCAACCCCATGCAGCTTTTTCTGCATTTAATCATGGTCTAAGACATCGCTATACATACATGATGCGTACTATTCCTGGCATTTCAAATATGTTAAAACCCCTTGATGAAGCAATTAACAAGTTTATCAAAATATTGCTAAACGACTATAACTTCAATCAAGATGAGAGACTATTGTTTTCGCTACCAGCAAAATTTGGTGGTATGGGTATCATAATTCCATCGATGGTTTCGGATACTGAATACATAAACTCAAGATCCATCACAAAAGAAACCACTGACAAAGTAATATGTCAAGAAGTACTATTTCAAGATAACAAGACTGAAATAGCGAAATTGAAGAATAACATCAAAAGTGAAAAACGAAAAGCACATCTATTGAAGCTAACGTACATCAAAAGCAAAATCATCTGCAAAATGAAAACTAGAGCGTTAGAAAGTTCAATTGAAAACGGAGCTTCAAACTGGTTAACAGTTCTTCCTCTGAAAGACCAAGGATTTTCCCTTGATAAACAAGCTTTCTGGGATGGTTTACATCTTCGATATGGTATACCGTTACCGAGATTACCATTAATTTGCACCTGTGGTGCCTCCTTTGATATTCAACATGCCCTATCCTGTGCCAAAGGGGGATTCATCATCGGAAGACATAACGAGATTAGAGATTTTACTGCTGAAGTCTTAAAAGAAGTTTGCGTTGACGTTAAAATCGAACCGGAATTACAAAAACTTACCGGCGAAACCTTAACATTTCAAACATCAATAAGATCAGATGAAGCAAGAGCTGATGTGTCAGCAAGAAGTTTTTGGATTAAGGGACA
>JAULBZ010006363.1:0-12457 GCA_032360805.1 Neoturris breviconis
CTAGGTTGTCACGTCAAAAAAGCCGACGTAACTCGCTTATTCAATTTTGTCTGGAGTAACTGAGACAACAACAACAAAAACCCACGAATCACTCCAAAAGTTGTTTGTTTCGCAGAGCGGAGTGATCAGTTTGATTAGTGGACTTGGAATGCCGAATCAAATGCACCCTGAAACTCTCCAGAATCACTCCAGCGCTATTCTTTTCAGCTTTGCTGGAGTGTTTTGATTGTTTTGGGGGTGTTTGGAGTGGTAAGTGCGTTTGGAGTGACTGTGCTTCGTCTTCCATTTGCAACGCAAAAAATCTAAAGTTGTTCCTGTTGTCAAATCTAAAGTCATTCAAACCATTCCTATTTTAAAAAACATTTTCCTATTTTCAAAAGTAGTTTTGCAGTTATTGGCCAAACATGATGCCAATAACAGCCGGCGGAATAAGGACCAACAATGTTTAGCATTGTTATAATTGTATGCACAGTACCATAATATCTGATGTATGTGAATGTAGAATGTTTTCTAGCTCATACCTGTTCAGACATATTTGTTCTCTGTGACATCTAATCCATATATAGTGACGATTTTGTGATTCATTGATATTTTGCAATTAATCGTAAAGACTGTTCTGTACATATGCACGGTCTTGGTCTGTCTGTTTGGGACAACTTACCAATTGCCTGTGAACCTTCTAAGGAATTTTTTATGTGATATCATATCTCACTTCTTCACTCTACTAGCTATCTTTTCTTTCTTTATCACTCTCCTTCACCCCAGTGTTGCAGTGTTATTGATTCTGTCTCCAGCAGTATTGATAGTGTGCTCTTATTGCATCCAACTGTAATGTTCGTCTTTGGTAACTTCAACGTCCATCATTCCGATCTGTACAAACTCATCTGGAACTGATGTTTATAATTTCTCTTCTCAATCATTAACTCAGCTTTTTGATTTTCATCTCAAAAGATTGGCTCTCCTGATTACTCGTGCATATACAGTAGCTTTGCTAACAAAGGGAAATCTTCAATCCCACCTTTATTCCATGGCCATGAAGTTTGTACATCTTCTAAAATAAAGCTGAACTATTTTCAAAGCTGTTTAGCAATGATTTAACTGTCAATGACTCAGGAAAAAATGAAGGTAGGCCAAAGAGTAAGCATCAATCAATAAGGTATCTGCTTCATCCAACTACTATTCATCGTTGAGGTATGGCAAATATTAAACATCTAGGGGATCTTATTTGCTTTTGAACTTATAACTAAATAATAGTGCACAAAGATACATCCTACCTATCGCATGTGTAAGCTGGATCACGAGTGCGAAATGCAACTCACTCGCCACATTACTCATTTAGAAGCCTGAGTGGCATTTTGATATACAAAGTGTTAAGTGTTGGACAAATGAATGCAACTTTAACGCCAGAAAATGTTGCATTTGTTTGACATAATACATGCAACATTCAGTATTCAGTGCAAGGTCGATGCAACACGTTGCAAAATGTTGCATAGCCTCGCAACATCTTGTCAAAGAATGCAACATGAATGCAACATGAATGCAACATTTGATCCAACATCGTTACATTCGATCCAACATCGTTACATTCAATGTTGTATGAAATGATGCATTCATTTGTCCAGCACTGTAATGTCCATTGTACTTACTTAATACTATTTGAGATTTTACCCACCAAATCTCTGAATCTTCTAGCTATGGCAAACTTAAGTGTAATATATCACTTTCACTGGCTACTGTTTTATATTATGGTTGCATATGCTTTCACTAGCAAGTTGATTCTCTGTACATGTAGTGTTAAATAGCTCGTGCGGGCTGATGGATTTCTGCTGTCCGTCTGCAGAGACCATTTATCACAATAGATTAAAGCAAAGTAATACGTGAACAATGTCCCTTTCAATGTTTGCCAAATTGTGATGTAGTAACTGAGTAACTAAAATTGGGAAATGATAGACCAATATGGCATAGAGTTGCAGAATATGAAACTTACATTTTCAGAAGGGCACAAATTTGCTGATCTTCTCCATAGAGCTTTACGTACATATGCAAAGAATAAATAGTCACCTTTTAAATTCCTGCCATTCTATCTCATTTCCGCTGGGTATCATCGTATGAAAGTGAAGTTGAAGTTTGCAAGCCTTTAGTACTTTCCTCCACAAGCGCACAAAAAAGTGAAAAAATCTGTTGTAGAGAGTCACATGAAATTTTAAACATCTCTCCTTCACAAGCACACAAAAATTGAAAACTTCTGTGATGGAGAGTCGCATAGAATTTTCAAAAAAAGTTTGTACGATAAATCTAAATATATTCGTACAGTAATCCGGAACTTTTGTTGTTAAAAGCTTTAAATTTTAATAATAAGTGAAATACAGCATTTTCATTTGTTAAATGCTGTTAACTATTACTGTACAATGTTCAGAGTAAGAACAAATAATCACTGTGAAGGAATAAGTTTTGAGCATTGCTTCAGGCTAGAATGTTTGAAGCAATGCTCAAAAATTCCTCCTTTACAATGATTATTTGTTCTCATTTTGAACACTGATTATACAACTACTAAAAAATGTTTAGCAAGCTCTTGTTTTTAGAATTATATATAGCATTTTATTGATAATTTTCTTCAGATAAAAAAATTTGGAGAAGCTGGAAGCACTATTGTCATTGAAGAAAAATTAGATGGAGAAGAAATTTCTGTAAGTTAAACTCATTATTTTGTAAATAAATAACAGAAGAAAAAAATCGGAACAAAGAGAGGAAAAGGTGAGTTGTTTAGCCTTCATATTCATTGCAAGAATTCAATAACTAATCTTGTACATTAATTCTGTATAATGTGTTGTTGTTTATATCGGTCTTGAATATCAGTGCTCAAAATTAGAGCAAAACACTGTGAAGAAGTGTTTGCGGAGAAGAATATTTGAGCACTGTAAAGAAGTGTTTTCTATTTATGGAGAAGAGTTTTTGAGCACTGTGAAGAAGTGTTGAGCATTATGGAAAAGCCTAATGCCTTTATGTAACCATGAGAACAATTTTCATTACAAAAACTGACTTCTTATAGGTATTTGCATTCAGTGATGGTTCAACATACGCTTCATTTCCTCCTGCACAAGATTATAAACGTGCTCATGATGATGACAAGGGACCAAATACTGGAGGAATGGGTGCATATTGTCCTGTTTCCCATGTAAGTATCGACATGCTCTAAGGCAGAATGAACATATTGCTGTAGGGTGTTTTTTTTTGCTGAGTATAAAGCTTGTTGTAATATAATTTTAGCTTGAACCATACAGTATCATGCAGCAGCAATCAGTGCCATGTTTTGCACATTGTTTACCTGTGAAAATTCATGTGGAAGCCTGAAAATAACTGCCGAACAACAACTTTGGAGGAGTTTCAGCTTAAAATCTGAAAACTATACAACTAAAACTAAACACTCCTCCACAGATGATGTCCAGTTGTTTCCTGGTTTGTGCAGTTTATGATTCAAATCTTTCATTTTTAATATACTTTGATGATGTAGGTTTCTGACGAGTTACTACAGTATGTCAACACTATTATACAGAAAACAGTAGAAGGAATGAAAAGAAATGGTTATCCTTTTGTTGGTTTATTATATTGCGGAATAATGCTTGCAAAAGACGGTCCGAAAGTTCTTGAATATAACTGTAGGTTTGGTGATCCAGGTAATAGTTTTACAGGGAGCACATCTTTGTTTTAAGTCATATACACATCAAATTACTTCACAATTAGTACTACTTGAAACAATCAATATTTTGTAAACCAGTACTCATAGTGTGCACTCAAACATGCTGTCGATAATAAAATGACCCTTGGATAAATATGATAAAATAAAATAATAAAATAACGCCTACTCAAACGATTAAACGTCCACATTCAGAAGTTAAAACATTTTTTGATGAACAGTGATCATTTTCTATATATTGGAAATGTTGTGTTTCGAACCAGGTAAGCCTTGTTCAAGCAGTTTGAAGTTATTGCAGAAACAGATTCTTCTCTTCTCTGCTACAATATATTGTGGCCAATATTATAAAATAATTGTGGCATATTGAGGAACAATTATGTGCAATATTCCACAATATTCCACAATTAATTGTATACAGCGGTCGAATTAATGAAATTGAATGAAGATTGAAAGATTGTAAAAATGTTTTTTAGCCTACCAAACAAAGTTTGGATGGGCTATTGCTATCACTTTGCAGTGTCAGAATCCCGCTTTTCTTGATAGACTATGTTCCCGAAGTGCTAGCATTTTGAAATTTGGTATCAGCATTTGTGGCGATATTTTAGAAGGATTTTTTTTATTCCGTCTACCTGGTCCCAAGTTTTGGGCAAAAAGGGTCCAAATTGAGTTTTCATTCCAATGATCGAAAAGGCGTATTACCATTCTGAAATTTGTTATGGCATTCTAGGCAATATTACGACAATTCCATCAACTTGGGACTGAGTGTTCGAAAATTTGATTTACTTTCACCAAAATGTTTAATTTATGATTTTGTTTACTTCGAAATTTTTTGAATCCTGTTTATAAGGATTTGACCAGAATTACATTTGGACTTGAAAATTAACTTTTCTGTGAGACTTTGACTATGAATCTTTTTGGCAGCCATTTTTGTATTTTGGCGAAACTCCCTCCTCAATTTTTTGAGATGTTAAGTGATATTTTATATAAAACTTATTCATAAAATTTCAAGAATTGATGTCTCCATTTGATTTTGGAAAGCTTCCTTCAATTTTGAAATAACTATTAATGTTGTATCCACTTTAAGGGCCGTAAAGCATTTAATTACTAATAAGAGTATTAAGTTGGTTTTTATAACATCAATAATTACTTCCAATACAAATAATAATAACATATAATAACATAATAATAACAATACATAATTCAACAGTAAAAAGATAATGATAATAAAGAAAATATTCCTGTTACATTGTTCTATTCTTTAGTGTTTTATAACTTTAGCTAGTAAAAACAATCCTACGTTATGTAAAATGGATTTAAATAAATAAAACTTTAATAAGGCTGACAAAAACCATCCTATGTATAGATACTATATCATAGGTGTATTCACTATTTTTTATTTGGTGTACATGATGCTATGATGCTATGATGTTATTATATTACTTACTTGTATTGGAAGTAATTATTGATGTTATAAAAACCAACTTAATAATCTTATTAGTAATTAAATGCTTTACGGCCCTTAAAGTGGATACAACATTAATAGTGTATGCGTGTATGCAATTCATATCCACTGTAATGGGGTGATTTTAGAGCATTGCTTTAGGCTATGATTTGAAATTTCACTACTCTCCTCCACAGTGATTTGATATAGTTTTACCTTGATAATGGTGTTCCAATTGTTTGTTTGAACTGAAACTTTAGCAATTTAATAAAAACATATTTCAAACACTGTATAATGTGTGTATCTATCTAAATCATATTTTATGTGCTTAGGTTTATTTTTCACTTGGTTTGGTGGGTTACTTTCAATACCGTACCTTTGATTTGTATAATGTGTGTATATAAATCATATTTTATGTGCTTAGGTTTAATTTTCACTTGGTTTGGTGGGCTACTTTCAATACCGTACCTTTGATTTTGATCAGTTACTATAAAATTAAGAGTAACAAAGAGTTCAAATTTGACTCACACTACCGTATATCCTAGACTATAAGTCGACCTTAAATATAAGTTGAGGTTCAATTTAGAATAGCAAAAGTTGTATTTTACCATGTTCCTGGAGTATAAGTCGAGGCCAACTTTAGCAATACTAGCAACCTAGTTTTAAGCAAGAAAATACCAAAGAGACTGCTGATAGTGTTTTTAACTTCTTGACAGAAGTCACGCTCATGTTTCTCCTTTACGTGAAAATGTATTCGTGTAAACAAAAACACCAACTTATCCTAGATATTGGTCCTTGTTACATAGTTCATTAGGACGTTACTGTTCTTAACACTAATCGGAAATATAACATTAGCTCTTTCTTGTATACATTTCTATGAGACACCATTGTATACATTTCTTATATATACTTCATTTTAATATACATTTCTATGTGTCTATTAACAGCTGTATATTTGAATTAGAAGGTACTAATTTGCAACCTGGATGCTCCCCACAGGGGAATGCCGTCATTCAGAGGCCTGATTAAAACTTTTAGGTTTTATAAACTTGAAGCACTAAATATATCCTATGCGTATGATATGCATATAGCGTACATACAATCTTGAACATTAAGATAGAGACTTTTTTACAAATTTCGACAAGCAATACACGCCACAAGCAAATCAAAAACGTGGAATACGGCTACAACAAGTCCCTAGAGATTTATCTCAGAGTTTTTCCAAGCTTAACGAATTAGGTTGCTCACAGCAGCCTAGTATTCAGGCTTTTGGAATAAACTCGAATTTTCGTGCTATTTGTTTTGCTAATCGAAATTTTAGGATTTTTCTACAAATTTCTACAATTTTTTGCAAAAATTTCACTTTGTCTACAGTATTTTTTCCAAGATTGTAGATAGGCATATACTATACATAAATTATTTCTATACATGCTATACATACATCTATGTATTTAGCCTATGGTCCAATAACCTTCCACACTCATGAAAGTTTATGCGTCAGATTTTATTTTATAATTATTTACCTCAGTCTAAAGCATAAATCCAGTAATTCATTTTCTAAAGCTACCACGACAACATAGAAATCAACAAATCACTTCCTTGTGCTCGAGTTAACTTTGATTTGGTTTGTGGGTTACTTTTCAATGCTGTCACTTTGATAAGCATAGCTTCCAAATTATTATATCTGGATTATTTAATTTTAGAAACTCAAGTTGTCTTACCGTTGTTAAAATCTGACTTATATCTTACAATGGAGGCTTGTTGCAATGGATCACTGCAATCTTTGTTACCATGTTTTGATGTAGACAAGTATGTGGTAAATGTTGTGCTGGCTAGTGGTGGGTATCCTACATGTTACAAGAAGGGTTTGGTTATTAAAGATTTACATTTAATTCAGGTGATGCATGCCTGTAAATATCTGTCAGATATCACTTGTGGATTAGCAATTTATAATGTAGTTTTCAAAGCTGAAAATTATACAATAAAACAGTTCTTCACAGGTGATGTTCAACAGATATGTCTTGGTAAAGTAAGTGAGTAGTCGTAGTTTATTATGGCAGGTGGTTTTGGTTTGAGTTATATTAAACTACGTAGTGATATTGGCTATGAAGAAGGGGATTAATAGTCTTGAAATGCACTGGTTTCTTCACTTCAAGATAGTTACCTTATTTTGACCATTTTATGTATCATCACTGTGATAATCATCTGTTATAACCATGATGACCTAGTCTGCATCAACCACAGCTTGATGAATAAATACCGAGGTCAGCTGTATCAAATTACAAAATTAAGCTTCTGAGTAAAAATGTGTTCCTTACACAACGAAAGGCCTAACAAAAATGCGTTGTTCTCTATCCTTAGAATCTTGCCAATGTTATGTTATTCCATGCTGGAACAAAATTTGTGAATAATGAGGTAGTTACAAATGGAGGTAGAGTACTTTCTGTTGCAAGTATTGGATCAAGCATTAAAGAAGCAAGGAAAAGATGCTATGGAGCTGTGTCAAAGATTTTCTTCCAAAATATGTTCTATAGAAAAGATATAGCTCAAAAAGCCATAAGGTAAGCTTGAGGTAATCCCTGCGTGTAGAGAAATTGATTATTTTGTCTCATGAAGAACTATTCAATTTTGAGTTAACGTAACACCCTTCACAGTTTTATTTTTGGATTTGTGCTGTAGGCAACAAATACATTGAAACCGTTCGTGTTATTTTTCAAACCTAGCTATAACCTAGCTAAGTCTACATGAAGAAACCTTTTGTTTAATTAGGTCAATGAACGTAAGCTAGTGTTGAAAAATAATATGTTGTTACTTGTTTTTTTGCTTCATACTTGGTTATGACTACGGTATGTTCATGGTTATGGTACGGTTATCCTATGATTATGTTATGATTATGGCTATGGTTACACTATTGATATGTTATGATTATGATATGGTTACGGTATGGTTATAGCATGGTTATGGTTATGACTATAGTATGGTTACGGCGTGGTTTTGGTTACGGTATAATGGTTTATGTTCTATGGTTATGTCATATCAATATTGTTTATGGTTATGGTTTATGGTTACTGTTTATGGTTACCGTTTATGGTTATGGTTACAGTTTATGGTTATGGTTTGCAGTTATGGCTTATGGTTTATGGTTATAGTTTATGGTTGTGGTATATTGTTATGGTTTATGGGTCATGGTTTTGGTATGGTTATTATGGTATGAATATGGTATGGTTATGGCATGGCTATGAATATTGTTTATGGCTTATGGCTGTAGTTTATGTTTGTGGTTTATGGTTATTTGTTATGGATTATGGTTACAGTTTGTGGTCACGGTTTAGGTTTATGGTTATGTTTATGGTTTATAGTCACAGTTTATGGTTATGATTTATGGTTATGATTTATGGTTATAGTTTATGGTTGTGGTTTATGATTACTGTTTATGGTTATGGACATTGTTTATGGTGTATCGTTTATTATTATGGTTGTGATCATGGTTATGACTTAGGTATGGTTATGGTAATGTTGCACAATGGGCCATAAGGCTGATTTAAAGGACATTTGGTGATAACTTTAGAAATAAAAGTGGTTGATAGTGGTTGATACCTTTTTGAAAGCATATGACGATCACAGACGTGGCAAAATAAACAAATTCGAAATTGCCAAATTTCTAGAGGTCTGGTACCAAATTTCCTTATTTGGTTAATTTGGGTCAAAAATACATTATTGGCTACAACTTGAAAAGTACAACTTTGATACCTGGTTAAAACCATATTTACAGCACAAACAAGCCAAATTCAATAAATTCAGAATTTTTTGAGGTTTGGGAGCAAATTTCCTTATTTGGGTAATTTAGGCCAAAAATGCATTATTAGCTACAACTTGAAAAGTTAAACTGATAAAATAGTCGTTGATACCTTGTTGGAATCATGTTTACAGCACAGATTTTTTGAGAGGTCTGTATACAAATTTCCTTATTTGGTTAATTTGGACTGAAATTGTATTATTGTCTATAACTTGTGAAGTAAAAATGATAAAATAGTAGTTGATACCTTGTTGGATGTATATCTAGGGCATGATAATAATAAAATAAAATCATTCATAGTTTATTAAAATTTTAGGGGTCTGGGTCCAAATCTTGTTATTTGGGCATTTTGCACTAGAATTGTATTTTTTGTTATAACCGAATGGAAAAAAGTGATACAATAATGGATGATACCTTTTTGGAAGTGTATTAGAAGCACAGATATAACTAAATAAATACATTAAAACTTTGCCATACATTTATGGGGATTAATTCAAATACAATAGTAATTTCTCAAACAGGAATATGTTCATTTATATGTTTTAACATTGCAAACAGAGCTTCGTCCTCTGATGCGACATACTCAATTATATTTGCAATTTGGCAGTATCTCTTAGAATGTCCATATACAGTAAACATCACAGTGTTTACAGAATAGACGAGCTTTCATTCTCTCATCATTTTAATTAATGGATCAGATCCAATCCACATTCGATTGAGGGTATCAATTAGATTGACCCTCTGTGAATTCTTTCTTGGCAGGCGTGTACATATATTACAAAGGGTTTTAGTACATCCCTCTACACCAGCTTCATCTAAATTTCCTAGTCCAAGCCCTTCATTCAATTGTATTAATTCCCAGGAATGACCTAAGAGCTTATGAAGGGATACTAATGATACTAATCCAAGGGCCTGGTTTCTCTCTGTGTTAGGCGAGACCAAATTGATTTGTTGTTCTACGGGCCCGACCGACCCATATTTGACGAATATTAGAAAAATAAAAATATAAAATTTTCAAAACCGTCATTTTTAAAAATAGAGATTTTGCACCAAAATCAATCATTTGATTTGTTTAAAAAGTCAATTGATTATTAGGTTAATAGATAAACATTCCACTACTATTTCCCTAATAAACGGAGCTTAAATGGTCAAACAATCGAGTGCAAAATAAAAACAATTAGCTTGTAGAAAATCCTGGTAAGTAAGTTCGCAATAATATCTTTCGACGGGATAATAGTTTACTTATGATAATATTCTTCTTCTAAGAATAACATTTCTAAGAAAGTTATAAATTAATACTTGTTCTTTTATCAGTTTTAAATAAGGTCAATAAAGTTTGTTTACATAGAAAATACAATAATGGCGCCGCGGTATAAAACAAAATTAAAATGCGACAAATTTAACATGTGTTCATGTGTACAATCTTTCTAGACAAAATCATCTTAATGATACCTACTGAAGAAATACAAGTTAATATTATCGTTTAGACGTCATTTTAGTGATACCTACGGAAGAAATACTAGTCAATATTATCATTTAGACGTCGTTTTAGTGATACCTACAGAAGAAATCCGAGTCAATATTATCATTTAGATGTCGTTTTAGTGATACCTACGGAAGAAATACTAGTCAATATTATCATTTAGACGTCATTTTAGTGATACTGTACTTGAGAATCGATAGTTCGTCTTGTAAATGTCCTGTGACTTGAAATCTTTAACTGGCTTCATAATTCTTTTGTTTTCTTGTGGAATTTTGACTCATACAGATTCCTACACATCATTAAAAGCAACCCATATTAAAAATGCTCAATAACGCTTAATAAAGACGTGTGACCAGGATACATTTTAAGATCAAACGAAATACACTTTGTTCAAAACTTTCTGTCTAGACCTATTGTTTAGTGTGTTATTTAATTTTGTACACATTCACGTCTTTAAAAACATGCATTCGAAAGTTGATGTTTTTATTGTTATAAAAATTATTTTTTAATAACTATCTTGAGTGAGAATTCTTTTTATACAAAAAATTAGATTTCTCCGCAAATAATCAAAAAATAATCAGCGGATCCCCACATGTAGTAAAATTGTTCACATGTGACTATAAACGAAAAATTAATTATGCATGGCCCTAATGCTCTTTTTATAATGATAAACTCTTATTTTATATCACAATATTTTTTTTCTTATGATTATCTTTATATACAACGCACCTGTTATTCTATAATTTATGAATAATTAATGTTAAGAATGTTAGGCTGTATCTTTTCTTTAATTAACTTCGGTAGTTCAAACTATCTTGTTTACGAAAATTTACAAAGAGGCTTCGGTAGTTCTTTGTTTTCATCGGTAGTTAAACATAATACTTTCGAAGGATTATTATTCACTTTTCTTAGTACTGAAGGAATTGCCGAAGTGTTTCGTCCTCTCTATTGTAATAATTCAAAAGAACCTTTGTGAACATTGTACTTGTTTTTCGGTAGTACACATCGGTACTATCGATAAATGGACATGAACCCTTAGCAATATTATTATTTTTATTTTACCGACCGACCGACCCATCGTTGCGAGATTGCCTGCCCGTAGAACAGCAGAACAACAAATTAATTTGGTCTCGCCTTTACATTTTGCTAAAATTGGATGGCACGCATTTTTCATCTTCATTGTACTATGGAAAATATAATATTGAAAGCATATGATCTTATTGAGCATTTCTTAATAATCTACAGGTTTTGTTTGATTTAGGTTTTCTAAAATTAAAGTTGTTCTAGCAACTTGCATTTCTTTTTTCAACTAAACAATATGTGTAATATGTAAATATGTATGCAAATAGTAAATATTATGTTATTATGTGGAGTTCCAAAACAAGGCAACATAGGTTACATATTTATTTTTAAGTAATTATTTTGTCAAAATTCTAGCTATTTATAAGATATTGTCTTACATACCATTTTATTTCGTTTTTTCCATGATTGGGCTTTTTGTACATTTACATCTCGGTCTTTTGATCATACTAAATTTTACCTACGTACTTAAAATTTACCAGACTAGAAATAATATTGAAGAACATTGCATCGATCATTTTTGCATTAAATTTCAAGCCTTCAAATTCTCTTTGTTATTGTTAATATGAAAGCGTTTGAAGAACAGACATCACCTGTAGAGAAGTGTTTTATATAAAAATATTTTACAAACTGTTCCTAAATATCTTTACTGTCTATTTCTATTTCATTATAAAGTTAAATCCATATGTTGCAGCATATACATTCAAATCTTATTTCCTTTAATAATGAGTCATCCTATTTAAGTGACCAAAATCATCCGTTGTTTGAAAAAAGTGAACTACTTCCTTCGAATTTATTACTTTTGCATCCTATCACTCAACACAATTGATGATTTAGACAGAAAATAAGACCTCTTTGATATGAGGATATCGGACTTTATTATGTTAGATTAACAAGGAAAATAATTTTGAAATGATACCTCTGATCCACATACTTATTAGTCGAAAGAGGAGTAAATAATTA
>JAULBZ010006364.1:0-12457 GCA_032360805.1 Neoturris breviconis
TCCAGAAACGAAAAACTCCGGCGAATTAGGCCTACAACTACATTAGCTATTCTAACCTTGGTCGACATATGTTCTTCAAATTTCAGATACCAAGATCTTTTTCTTCAAATACGTGCTCAAGCTCTTTTCCATAAAAACTGTAACGGTGAGTGTGCATTATATTATCAAATTTGCCCAGGGTGAGGATGTGACATTTATCTGTGTTAAATTTCAACAACTATTTTTCTGACCATTCTTCAAGTAAATCTATATCTAATTGTAATGTCAGTGAGTCTTCTTTTCATGCAACTTGGCGGAGCATTTTCGTATCGTCGGCAAATAGGAATGCATCTAATTTAATGTTTTCAGCAGCGCTCGAAATAACTTTTTCAATGTCGTCGGTCAGCGTGAACATAAATTTTCGTATCCTAGCGGCCATCCCGAAATCCAGGCCGTCATCGTAAATTTTTACTTTGGTATAATTGAACGTAACATACAGTTAGCAGTTCGTTTTAGATTTTATACTCATTTTATGCAACATGAATCCACTTGTCTCATCCACATAAACAAACATTAGAAATTTGCAAAATCGCCGTTGCCACCTTGTTAAAACCTGACGGATCAAAACCTTTTCTTATCTTTTAACCTAATTACGCTTATGTGAGAATGCGACAGGGAAGTAAAAATAATGTAACAAACAATTTAATAAGTCTATTAGATAGGCATGATTAAAAAGCGATAGGCATAATTATCTCGCACCAGAATTATATGCACGTGTTTACTGGTGGTAAATTAAACAGCTGGACTTAAAATTTGAGCTTTTCAAATGGATGAAAAAACCTATCTCTATCGAGATCGACATAATTTTAGCTGGTTAAAAATGTATTTAGTTCATAGGTAACACAAGGTGAAAAAGTTTTGCTTCCGTTAATGACTTTGTAATAACTTTAATCTTAATTTTGACAAGAATCTGTGCGCTCTTTCTTGCTTTTTTCTTTGTAGTTGAATGAAGAAACTTGTTGGTACACAAATCATGACAAAATCCTACCTGGTGAAACGACTTTTAAATCAGACGACTAATTACCCTGCCGGCATGTGACGTTTTTTCAACGTAAAAAAAACGTGTTTTGATGTTCTAGTGTCAAAACAACGTCTTTTTATGTTGAAAAAACGGCTAAAAAAAAGGCACGTGGGAAAAGCCGTTTGTTGGCCATGAGTCTTTTTCGTGTCAATCCTGGGGTTGAAGATTAAAAAAATTGTTTCTTGTATTTAAAATAACCATCCCTAATGGGTATGTGACTTTAGGTCAAACCATGATCAAGCACCATTTAATAAATGACAAATTGTAACATGTTTGAGCATTGTGTGTCAACCAGAAAGTTGCAGACAGCGGTGTTTATTGAAGCTATCATGGATTGAAACAAGGGTATAAAATACCGAAGAGTATCAAGTCAACAATTTTGTGATTGATTAATAGTGTTGACATGACACCCTTCTTCGCACCGCACTTATTTCAATCTCTGATATTGTATTAATTTTTTAATGAGAATATAAAACAATTTGTGTCAAGTTTGTGAGAAACTCTCCTCCACAGTGGTTATTTAATCTTATTTCGACCACTGCTATCTACCGCCTCTTCAGCTAAGTTTTCGTTTCATTTTCCTAATCAAAATAGAAGCTGAAGTCAACTAACTTGTCATAAATAAGATGAACTACGTTAAAAAAGAAACTGGTTCCTTGGCCTTTTTTGTTCTTGTTAAAAAAACAGTTTTACAAATGATTCAAGAAGCCTTGAGAATGAGGTTAATACAGAAGAACTTTAAAAACTTTAAAACTTAAGAATGATTTACACCAGTTGAAAGAGTAAATAATCGTGGAGGGTTCTTGAGCACAGCTTCAGGCTTTCTAGCCTGAAGCTATGCTCAAACATCACTCCTCCACAGTGGTTATTTACACCTATTTTGACAGCTGATCCTCATTGATCCAGTTCCAAAACATCGTCTCCTTCATCTATGTCCATAAGTGTTACAGCTCTGTCCTTTTTGTCTTGAGGCTTGTATGTGGTTTGAGGACTTTGATTAGGACATCTAATACAGTCATTAGCCCATAAATTCATAGCTGTAGAGACATTAAAATTTTCTAAGGGTGGGCCTTCTATAACGATTCGTATAAGGCTGTTTAAACGTTTTTCACCCAGTGAAGCTCTGGAGTCTGTTTTTACGCGGTTCATTAACGAGAACAATCTCTTCACTTTGGCATTTGAGATAGGGAGACAGAAGAGTAACTCTACCAGTAACAGCACTTGGCTCCATTCTTTTGAATGGCTGGACGCAAAGAGTTGGTACCAAACTTTGCGATAGTCGACATTGCTCGGGTTAAGATACTTGACAGCATATTCGATAACAAGGTGCCATTGCTGCAATAAATCATATACTGTACCAATGAATCCCACATTTTCTAGTGGTAGCCTGTACTTATCGTACAGTTTTTCGACCTCCCCATCCAAAAATTCATCATTTTCAGCAACCGACCAAACATGTGTGTTTAATAATTTTGATGCCATCAATGTTGTTTCGTCTTGGTCTTCTTCTAACCGCTTTATCATTGCATTGTTTACCCCAGTAATTAACTCGTTTTTTTTCTTTTCGTGGTTTTAATTGCAGCAACATATCCTTTTAAGTTGATACCTTGAAAGATATAAGCACCATCTTCTTCTTTTACTTTTTCAATCATACGCTTAACAGTTGGTAACTGACCAAACTCCTTCTGTTTATTCGATCCATTTGCCTCTTTGCACGATCAATCAATGAAACGCTTCCAATAATATCAATATCGTCATCCTGAAAACACTTTGACAGCATTTTTGCTGGTGCCAGAAGTTCAATAAACATAGATATCAACAAAGGGATTCTCGCTTGCGTCCACTTAAGGAGCCAACCTTTAACCTTTGTCGTTCCCTTGTAGAGTATGATTTGTCTTTGGACAAGTTTTCAAAGTGTTGGATATATATCCTATACTTGTCAATGATCACTTCTAGTGCTCGTACTTTATGTGCAATCTATCTTGTGCCTGAAATAATAAGAGATATGCAGTGAGCAAAAACTTGTTCAAAGTCTGCAGTTAAAACGCTAGAACAAGTAGCGTCCTTACTGCGGACTTTGAACAAGTTTTCGCCCTGGGAGTAGACACAATTAAATAACAAGGTGCTAAGTTAAAGTTTTAATTGCGTAACGTATTGCATCCTATTGTTACCCAACCTCTTTTAAAAATGTTGAATTAACACCCTCCTTCATAGATATTTTTAACAATGTCATTCCCTGAACAATTTACCAAATAAACGTAACTAGTGCATGTGAGGAGAAGAGCACTGAGTCAATGATCTTTATAATTCAATCTCCTTTTATAATATTAAGAATTCAATTGGCACGTGCCGTCTTTCCAACATCAAAATGACGTTATTTTGATTGTATGTGCCAGCCGAGAAAGCTTTTAAAAGGTGATTACCTGACGCTTTCTTTGGGCGAAAGCCACCCTCATCTGACTCTTCGTAAATGTTGACAAGTTCTTGAAGTTGTCTAAGTTTCTTTGGAGACTTTTTGTAAAGGTAATATAGTCACAATATTACCTCATCCACATCGTCCCAAGAGGTCCCACTCAAACCTTTTAACGCTAATTCCAGTCGATGCGCAACGCACCAACCAAAAGTTAACCATTCGTTTTCTCTTTGAAGAATCGTCTTTACACCTTCCTTCAAACCTCTATTTACGGAAGCTCCATCAGAACCAAATCCAACTAATTTTTCGTAAAAGTTGTCAATCCCAATAGAGCTGAATGCATCCTTCATGCTTTCAATAACACCATTAGCATCAGCTGAGTTCATATACACTAGTTTTACAAATGAAACTGTCACTTTAACCTGATCCCTTTCTGGTGGTGATGGATCAAAAAGAATAACAAAAACAGCCTCATTTTCAAAAATTGCGGAATCTGTTGAACCATCTGTTAAAACAGTGTAGAAATTTGCGGTATTAAGCTTAGTTTTTAGTTCTTCTGCTAAACTTTGACTAATGTAGTCAATAAAGACTCCTCCTGTTTTTTCATTTCTATATGCATTTCCCAATATGACACCATGCTTTTCCTCAAGTTTTAATATTGCATTGTACTTTAATAGGGATAGTTCTTCTTTTGCAATAAAATATGCAGTTTCAAATTTCTTTTTCGTCAGTTCTATGTCGATTTGCTGCTAAAGTCTTGTGCTCCTGTTTCCACTCTATTGAGTTGTGAACCCTTTCATTCCCATTATCCTGTCACGAAACAATGTGCATGTTTCACTAGTCCTTTTGTTGAACTGCTTTTGTTCACTATTAACCATTCATCGGCATCATATTTCGCAAGTGATGTAGATTTCCATTTAAATGCTGTACTCATCTGCAGCTTTCCGGTTGACGTTGAAGATTTACTAGACACAGGTTTGGTAATTTTCTTTTTTGAAGATCCACCGAAAACCCCAGAAATATCTGACTGTTTGCGCTTTGTAACATCTTTTGTTGTAACTAATGTGATATCAATTTCATCTATATCGTTTCTAGTAGAAGAACTTTTATCTTTCTCCATTGTGAATAAATAACGTCGATGAGTGTAATAATTAGTAAGTTAACGAGTAATATATAACAAAGTGCGGATAAATATCTAATAAATAATCTGTATTTGTAGTGAAATGTAAAATTGTGAGTGAAGTAAATAATCTTTAAGCTCTGAGGTTGTAATGTAATGGTTGTAAAACTACTAGCGATATTAAAGCGTTTGTATGCTAATGCTAGAAGTTGATTTAAATAAACAAACTAAATTCTGTTGCATATATATTCAAATTCGAACGCATGGTAGAAACAATAGGAAAGTGACAAAAATAATTTAATTTATAAATAATAGCAGCAACCATTGCAACGTCATTTTAAAATGTTTCTATTATCTACAATACATTTTGACACATGCGGAGTTCTTCTCTAAGGCCCCCAGGTGTGTTCTTTGGATCCACATTTCAAACCGAACGTTCAGTGTCACCATGCAAACAAATCAATTTCAAAAAGATATGGATCCATTCTTTTACAGCAACAAATGAGTGCAAGTCTTTAACTGCTTAAAAAACAACAGTGTCCCTGCCAACATGCGGAGATTAATAAACGTCGACGACTAATCAACGTCTTTACTAGATGTCAGACTGACATCTTTTTCGCGTTGATTAGATGTATCAATCCCATTAATGGTCAAAATAATTACATATAAACACGGTGATTCTTTAGCATAGCTTCAGGCAACAAAACTTGAAGTTATGCTTAAACAAAAATATCTTCTCTACAGTGACTATTTACTATTATTTTCACCATGGAGGTCAGGTCGATACAACAGCTGGTATTATCAACAGCGCTGTATCAACACAGGACAGGTAAACGTAATTAAAGTCAATCGCAAAATCGTTGACTCAATAATCTTCCCCACGGATATTACCAGCTATTATTTTGACCGCTGGAATAAGAGAACGACACATTCTTTTCATCTCTTTAATGAAAAGAATATCACCATAAAAAATAATAATAATAATAAGGAAGTATTCTGAAAGAATACATTGCATTGTACCCGTGGAACAATAATAATCACTTATGCGGCGTATAAAGGCTGGTTTTCACTAGACGAATTCGTTAGCACGAAATCTAAATGAAGCCATTACATTGGTTGGAAGCGACGTTACCAAACAGGTGACGTCGCTTTCAACCAATGTAAAGGCTTCATTTAGAATTTGTGCGAGGTGACATCGCTTTCAACCAATGTAATGACTTCATTTACAATTCGTGCAAGCGAATTCGCTTAGTGGAAAACCATCCTTTAGTGGAACAGATGTTCATTTCCAAGTGGACAAAGATTTGTTCAAAGTCCGCAGTAAAGACCCTAGCTTCTTTACTGAGGACTTTGAACAAGTTTTTGCCCACTGGGTTCCACGATCACGTTTTATCTTTTTATAAAAATGAGCCGAAAATGCGCTACGAACGAGCTTCTGCATAACTTTGATCTGATAATCAACTTTGTTCACATAACGCTGTTGTTAAAAATGGTACGTTGTAGAACTGTGAAAAAGTTACCAATTTTGAAATAACTGTTAACCAAACTGGCCGGTCAAAGTGATCTACGTAAGAGAAATCCAGACGTTAAAATGTCAAATTCTGGCGTTCGGTGAACGCTGACCGGCCGTTATTTCGAGCGCTGTTTCAGATAGATCGTACTGGGTTCCACGATCACGTTTTATCTTTTTATAAAAATGAGCCGAAAATGCGCTGCGAACGAGCTTCTGCATAACTTTGATCTGATAATCAACTTTGCTCACATAACGCTGTTGTTAAAAATGGTACGTTGTAGAACTGTGAAAAAGTTACGAATTTTGAAATAACTGTTAACCAAACTGGCCAGTCAAAGTGATCTACGTAAGAGAAATCCAGACGTTAAAATGTCAAATTCTGGCGTTCAGTGAACGCTGACCAGCCGTTATTTCGAGCGCTGTTTCAGATAGATCGTTAATGTAAATCACAAATAATAATGACCACAAAACACTTCCTTGCGGGATCCCACTTAGTACAGGGGCTGATTTAGACTCTTTTCCATACACTTTCACGACTTGAATAATATATATATATATATACCGCAAATGTCAGACAGCGCTTATTTAATTTTTGGTGTGGCGGTTATTCGAGAGTGGCGCTTATTCAAAAGCTTATTTTAAACTGTTAAAAATCTTCAAAAGATTTCATTACTCTGCCAAGCTGCATTGTCCAGGAGCTCTTGTATATCTGTACAGAATTCTACCTAATATAGCATCCTTCAAATTTAGCAGCAATTGTGCATGCCATGCTTACACTGCTATATCAATGGAGAAATAACCTTATTGCTATGTTTTATTCAATTAATCGCACTTAAAAATAATTTGCCTGAATAAGCCCTGCAGTATCAATAAAATGTGGCGCTTATTTTAAACTTTTTACAAAACTCGTGGTGCTTATTCGGAAGAGGTTTTTATTTGGAAGCTGTGCTTAATCGGTTAAGACTGTTTAAAACTGTTATGGTGCTAAAACTAGTTTAGCTCATGTTATGTTGACTTCAGTATGAGGTAATGCAAGAGAGTTTGCACAGCCATGCTTTTATTTGTTCACACACTCGATGAAACTCAATGTAAAAATATGTTCCTTGTTTCTTGCTGAAGGTAACTTGTGTTTACAACAGGAGCTACTCTTTTGAATTCATGTTTGCCTCAGTAATTCTAGTTTGTCTCACCCATCAATAAGTCCATTGAAAAGATGCAACTTGCTTCATTCTCTTTTTACATTTAACTGAGAACAGACCTGTTAGAATCTTGTTTTTTTATCTTTGGCCTGTATAATTTCAATAAATTTAGATTCAAGCTCTCTGCTTTTGTATGCCAAGGTCAGAACATTCAATAAATTGCAAGTGATTAGGAATATACAACAGAGCACCATATTTTCCACCTTCAATAGGTGCGTGCGTGTGTGTGAAGGAGTAACCAGATAGATCACAATTAAATAGGAGGAACATTAGTCTGGAATTTAGTCTCAGGTCCCCAAGTTGACGTAATAGAGTTTTTAGTTCATCAAAAGACCCAAAGCTTTTATTAAATCTGATTGAAGTACTATAATCGATTAATCTGTAATGAACAGTAATTCAATTAAAAGGTATATCTTTTAACACAATATTTAGCTAGCTATATGAATTAGTTTCCGCTGATTTATACCTCAAATCCCATGAGCACCACATCCAGCAGACATATAATTTATCTTTGACTGAGTAGAAAATGTAAAATCTTAGCTAGTTAGCTACTAGCTATAGTATAAAATATCCCAATTAAAATTCAGAAAGTAAAGATGCAATGCTATATTCGATTCACAGAGTAAAAAGAATTATGTAGCTAAAATGTTCTCTTCCTAGCAAAACACACATTCGAAGTATTTGATGTCACCACACACTTTCACTGATAAATTTGAAAATAGTCTAGCTAGAGCTGAGTGACGCTGAGGAGTGTGGGGGCTAGAGAGATCTATATAGATCTATATAGCTATATATAGCTAAAAAGGCGATCTAGCTAAAGTAGTTGCTTCCGCTGATGGGTCCCCACACCCAGATATAGGTTAAGATGGCCCCCAAATTACTGGATATAAACATAATAGGGAAACAAAAACATAAAATCATAAAACATACCATACCAAGTGCAGTATTGAGCTATTGAGCTTGCCCGCCAACTGTCTTGTCCATCTAATTTCTGAGAATTGAAAAGAACTTTCGATTTCAGTGGTGCCATTATTTATTTTCGCACAAATTTACGGAAGCCGACAATATCGTAAACACAACCACAGGCAAGTCCAAGGCAAAGTTTGAAAGTGGAAAGTTGTTAAGTCACTTCACTCCCACCATCATCATCCACCAGCAGACAGGCAGACCAGTCCACTACATACACTGTCAGACTTTTGAAGTTAACACTCATGAAAAAATAAAGGGCAATAAAGGTATATATTTCACGCACGCCACACCATATGATCACCCATGATTTCATAGTTTTACTTATGTGAAATTTTCTCCCCCCCCCCCCATCCCCCACACAAAAAAAAAACGCAACGTTTTTCCACTGCTAATTTCATGGTAATCTTTGTTTACCTACAAATGACAATCCATCTTTCAAAGCGCTTTTCATTACCCAACCTTTTTCTGTTGTTATACATAGCTATTTATTTTTATTTTCACTCCTGCAGTTGTTGTATACAACAAGAAAAAATCTGTTTACTTTGACTCTATATCAAGTCAAATCTGCAAAAATTGTGTTCCATAAAATTGATTTGAAAGCCATTATTATTATCGAAAAAAAAACAAGTTGCTAGCTATCTGGTGAACGCTGCATATTTTCTGGGAATATTTTATTCTCTCTACATAGCTATATACTTTATAAATTTAGCTATAATTTATTCATACCAAAGAAACCAATTAATCATAAGCTCGTTGATTAACACTCTTCATCGTAGGTTAAATTCTCTCAAATTTATTGGTTCTGACTTCTTTAAAGCTGTTAATATATCTACTTTTCGAGACGAATTTTGGAGATGGTTCCTTAAGCGAAAGTGAAACATGCATGAAATAATGATTGATTTATTATGAATCATCTATCCATATGTATTAAGAATATGTGATGTGGCCAGCTGGCTAACAGATCACTGTATGTATTACATGTCAGAATTTTATTGGCTTAAAAAATTAAACATTTTTGAGTTGTTGAAAACAAAAGTTAGAGCGAATATCTTTTTTATTAACTGTATGTTGTTCTGTAATTTAGTATTTTGAGGCTTCTGTTTTTTATCCACCTAAATAACAACAATAACAAAATATGTCCTTGTGCATATTAAAATAATACGTTTCATTCCCATTCTATTTAAACTTATGGATTTTCATCTTGTTCCTCATCATGGTCCAGAATCTATAAAAGTTTCTGGAAGAGCAAATGTTAATTATGACGCATATATGTCAGTACATACAGTGACTAAGGAACAAATACATGTCTTCCAAGTTCATTATAGAGTGCGTAACTACCCCATTTATGGCTTTCCAAAAGAATTTTACTGTTTTTTAATATATTTTTTTTAACTTTGTAGTCAATTACGAAGTGCCAAATAAGGAAATTTATTTTTAAATTCCTCTTATTATTGTAAACAATGCTGTAATTAAATTTGGTCAAAATTATTTGTAGATACAGTAACACAGATTTATCCAAAAACCTGCATTCTGAGGTGTGAGTACCTGTACTGTATTCCCAAAAATGAACTGTTGCATGAATGACATTAATTTCATGTTTCAAATTTATCACCTTTCATAATCTTCAATATTATCACTAGAAAAGTAGGAGAAAACTGTTATAGGTACATTATCAATAGTAAAAGGCTTATACCTAGTGATTGTAAAACATCTTGGAGTTCTATTAGATTCTGATTTAAGCTGAAAGTCTCAGATCAATAATACTGTTGCCAAGCTCAAGAAGGCTAATGGAGCTTTAGCTAAACTTTGTCACTTTGTGCCTCAAAATGTTCTTATCCTATTTTACTATGCCATTTTTCATTCCCACTTGCAATATTATAACCAAATTTAGGGTCAGCAAAACAGTCTCGATGTTAATCGTATTACTGTTTTGCAAAATTTTGCTATTAGACTCATGTCTTTTGAATCTCGAAGATCATCATCCAGTAACCGGTATGGTAATCTGTAGCTCATCAAATTCTCTGATATTGTTCAATGTCAGAATATTCTGTTTTTGCATAAACAATTTTATGATAAAATGCCTGCTTCTGTCTATAATTCATTTGCAGTTGACTTCATCCATGCTCAATACACTTGTGCAGAGAAGGTTGGCTTGCTCAATCTCCCTACCTTCAATACTGTTTGTTTTGATAAAAATACAATTAGATTTAATGCATTAATTCCTGGAATAAGATACAGTCATTGCAATGACAAGAAAACTTGTTTCCATTGATTACTTTAATCTTAGAAGTGATCTGAAAAAGTATTTTGTTTCCTCTTACTAATCCTCCTTGAATTGTCAGATTTGACCAATATTTCTCACATGGTTTGTTTATCTTTTGATCCACTATTTTTGTGACTATGTTTGTGAAGAGGGAGCCGAAGCCCGGTAACACACCGTTTTTTATACGGGGTAGTTCGGGGTTACCCCGTACGCAAAATTAAATCCTCAACTACCCCGTCAAACCGCTTGCTGGGTATTACGAGGTAGAGAATTTGTTGTCCCTCTCAATTTTCATTTTTCTCCAAGAAAGACTGTTAAAACGATTACACCAACTGCTTCCTTATTAAGACATTAGAGCAACCAAGATCACCAAGTAAGTGAGTGGAAAGCACAATATCTGTATCGAATGACTGTTAGAACTCCGATTAATATAGCCCATGAGCTTTTTTAAAGTCTAATTTCTATTCCTACAGACTGTCGGACAAATCCAGATAGGTTATATCGCATCCTCCCTATCGATCTGAACTTATATTTAAAAGAAAACATGACATCAGACATAGTCATAGGAAGAAAGAACAGTTTGATAAAGGTTACGAATCTAGCTTTAGGCTCTCGATAGGCAACCCAAAGAGAAAGAACAACGAGAGGGAACAGAAAAGAAAACGTGGGTCATACCGTAAATTCCGAATATGCCTGATTCCCGTTTTATCTTCTGATTTTCTTAGATTAGCCTACTACTTAGACTGACTATTATGTAGTGGGTTTTTTTCCCGAAATAAATCCTTAGTTGTCTACTTTTTTTACTATGAAATGTCACATACTACGCATACATGGATTGTTACATATTTTAGCTTCCAAATTCCTTCCCAGTCAACCTCGTTCCCAGGGCTTCTTCTCTCTTGACATTTAAATCAGAATTTAAATCCGAGAGAGAGATTTTTTTCAATTTTATAACTGCTTTGATTGGATTTAATGTCAGTTTTTTTTTTGAGGTTTCAGGGCATATCTTAAAACCAGCGTTAGTACCCACGAGACAACACTAGCCTCATTCTCCAGGCCATATCTGGCCTCATGTTTCCGGCTGTTCCTCTTTATTTCCTCTGGGACAACTGTAGTGACAACGTAGTGACATCATCACTCAATAGAAGCGAATCGCACCTAAATTCTCGTGACAAAGCCTATGCCGAATTCTTTCAGTGATTTTCTTTTCTGGAACAAATGATTGATAGGAAGAACTGGGTATGCTTATTTTATTTTCACTACGCCTGCCTACAACCGGACGCTCAAAAAGACCGAGGGTTGAAAAGTCGTCAGCAAGTTCGTAAAAACATGGCTGACGCTAGCAAGGAAAGGAAGAAAACAAAGATGTAACACTTATGTTTTTTAGAAGGAATATGTTTTTTCACATAGAGTTCCCTGCCTTTAAAATCCGATACAACCCAGTTGAACCCAGTAATAGTCTCGTAATACCTAGTACTTTTGTGACGAGTGCATCGGTGTATGTAGGTAGAATTAAATCGACGATCACTCCGTAAAACTCCGATTTACATCGTATAAAAAAAGGTGCGTTACCGGGCTTCGGCACCCTCTTTGTTTGTGTTGTGCTGTATCGTATATTGTAATAATCGCCAAGAGTTGCCATACCCTTTGCCTTAGCTTCATGCTATTAGGTATGGTCCCCTTCAATAGCAGTATTATAATCTTGTTTCCCTAGCCAATTGTATTCTTTCTGTCACTGTGTAACTGCTATCCAGTAAACACGAGACGTCTTTAAGACGTCTTTTATAGTCTCAATCTGGTATGGACGTCTTTGAGACGAGTTGAGACGTCTTAAAGAGGTCCTATAAAAGACGTCTTTTAGAATACGTCTTTAAGACGTCGATATCACGTCTCATTGCAAACCATCTGTTTTCGTCAGTT